>JAEQBH010005516.1:0-150916 GCA_016808115.1 Tetrastigma voinierianum | reverse complement strand
TGGTAGGATATGTTCTGTATGGCTGTTAGAACACCAAGGGTGAGAGGTTCCTTGTTAGGATGCTCAATCATTCTCAAGAGGTTCCCCATAAGGATGCTTGGAAACACTACCGTGATGAGTGAGAGGTCTTGTAAGGATGCTCAATTCCTTCAAGAGGTTTCGATATGATGTTTGGGAAAAACACTACGTGATGAGTGAGAGGTCCTCAGAAGGCTGCTAATTCATTCCTCAGAGGCTTCGCAAGGATGCTTGAGAAACAAAGATAACGTGGAGGGGGTGGAGGTTACTGTTAAGTATGCTACTTGCCAAAGAGAACCTTGAGGGGGGTAGAGGTTACCGTTAAGTATGCCGCTTGCCCAAAAGACTTGCTGGAAATTGTTTATGGTGAAATCGTTTATTATTTCTTTTTATGCGGTGCTCGTTTTTTCATTTAATTACTGTTTGTACATAAACCTGAGATCCGCTTCGCTGGAATGTCACCTTATGCCAGCGTATGTCTATGTTATGTTAAAAGGGAAATGACCAACCGCTTTCCATACTTTTCTAAACTGGCCTGGAAGCTCGGGAAGATTTTCCTACGTGAGCTTCGTGCGGCTCACTCCCTACATCCGAATCCTTTCGATTTACCTCGGCGAGGTGGCGGAGTCAAGGAACTGCGGCATTAGAGGCCCCACCAGAAGGGAATCTAAATCCCGAGGTCCATCATGTGAAGGAATTCATTTGATACCATAGTAGTGAGGAAGAAGGCCAGATCCTGGCTTATTTTATGATTTTGTAATATTCTAGATAGAATATCCAGTTTTGTATGTGTATAGGAGAAGTTTTGTAATAAAAACTTATTTTTTGGATCTATTCATTAAAGTGTTGGAAAGTTTCCCAGATTTAGTACTGCCTGCATAAAAGATATATATAGAGGCAGCAGTAGTGAATTTACTGCATTGAAGGGAGAATCGGAGGTGAAAGGCCTAGAAGGGCTACACGTATGCTAGGTCGGTTTCTTGAGTCGCCGATAAGGGTTCCTTAGCCTAGGCGTGTTTTCTCTCCTCCCCGCCGTGACCATGTCAGGATAAAGGCTCTTTCATACGACTAGGACGGTCACGACAAGAGGTCGAGGTTGCAACAGGGCTTGGTTAAGGCCGGGAGATTTCATGTCGTGATCGAAATTTGTAGTGTCGCAATAGAGTATTTTATGTCGCGACAAAGGGTGGCCAGGACCAACGAGCCTTGTGTTACGACAAGGCAATTTTTGTTGTGATAGATTTTGGTTAAGGTCAGGAGTTTCTATGTTGCGACAGAGTTTGGCCTTGGGCAGGGATTTTATGTCGCGATAGAGTGTTTTGTGTCACGACAATGTTTGGACAGGCCATGTATTTTCTTGTTGCGACAAAATATTTTTATGTTGCGACAGAGTTGGCAATGGTGGAGAGGCTTTATGTCGCGATAGAGTTATTTTATGTCATGACAGAGTGTGGCCAAAGGAAGAGGTTTGGTTTTGCGACAGGGAATTTTATGTTGCAACATAGTTTGCCAAGCTGGGGAGATTTTCTATCGCGACAAAGTTGGCTAGAGTAGGGAGAATTTCCGTCGCTACAAAGGACTGTATGTCACGATAGAGAGGGCCATGATAGAGACGCTATGTGGCGCACGACAGCCTTCGTGCACGGATCGAGATGCACGCTACGATAGGGATTCTTTCTCGTGACGTAGATTTAATCTTTTGTCACGATGTAATTTGAATAGAGCCAAAAGGCAGAAAAAAAAATAGACTTCGGTATTCTGCAATTCCATTTATGTAATCACTATTATTTTTGGAAGAGTTTAACCATTGACTTCCAACATGAAATCAATATAATTAGGTTTAAATCTCTTTACAACCTTTTTTTTCCTTTTGGTGACCTTCTTATTGAATGACCAACTCTCCCAAAAATTCACCCTTGTAAAATTTGGGTTTAATATGAATATCATGCCTTTAACACCCTCTCTCACGTGTAGCCCCATACCAGCACATGGAGAGTCAAACAAACCAAATAGAGTCCTATATGGACTTTTAAATCAACAAATGGGGAATAAATTATAAAGCTTAAGCTTGTAGGATTTGAGTTTAATATAAATATCGTGCCTTTAACACTTCTTACCCTTTCCATCATGCAGATTCATTTCCATGAGAGAATCATGGGATATTATAAAGATTCACACATGAATCTCCATTTTGGATCTAAGATTAAGATTAATTTTATAACCGCATTTACTGATTACAATTTTAAGGTTAATTTTTAAATTTGCAATTGGTGAATGCGGTTTTAAGATTAATTTTTAAAACCGCAATTGCAAATACGGCTCAGAAACACAAAGATTAGTTTGTTGATTATTTTGAAAAGAAGTCTATATTTGTTTTTATTTTTTGTGAAAAATAAATTATGTTAGCATGAAACTCAAGATTTGAAGCAATTTCATACAAATAACATGCAAAATGCTTGTTTTGTGCATCTTGCTCCTTTGTTGAGATATAAAAGATCTCTTCCAACCATATAGATAATGTCCCTTTTGAACTCAAAAGGCCTTATGGTTTTAAAATGCATCTATTAAATTAATAGATTAATAGAAGCTTGTACTTGTGTAAGAAACTTTTCCTCCGATATAGAATTTGACATGAGAGTGTTGAAAATTTTGAAAGAGCGGAGTAGGAGAACTTCAATAGAAAAATGAGGTAGGGGAAAGCTCACAATATCACAGCACATGTTAGGCGTGTAGGGACAAAGTTTCGAGTACTATTTAAGTATGGACTTCTCTTAACCACGTAGATAGATTTTGAAGTCGTGAGGATCCCTTACATCCCAAAGCGGACAATATTTAAATATTGAACTTGAAGTTATAAATGAGCCAAAAGATTTCTTAAATTGCCTTGGGAATTAATACTTGTGTTTCTATATATTAGTGCAGCATGCTGAAGTTCTAGGTAAAGATGAGGTTTTGCTGAAATTGGAAGCAACAAGCCTTAATCCACTTAATTGGAAAATTCAGAAAGGGTTATGGTGTCCTATTATTCCCTGCAAACTCTTGAACAAAAATGTAGAAAGAGGTATAAAAAGACAACCTTTTGAACAAAAATCTCCTTGAATATTTAGTTATAAACATGGGTGATGTAGATCGAATGTCGGGGTGTGCACCCAAAGTCTCACAATGTGCCACATTGGTTAGGAATGGGAAGACTTATGAATATATAAGCATGAACAAAATCCAATTGGTATGAGGCCTTTTGGGGAAAAGCCCAAAAACAAAGTCATGAGGGCTAAGGCCCAAAGTGGACAATATCATACCAATATGGATGGGGATGAGTTCATGCATGAGGTTTCTCAACAAATGGTTTCAAAGTTAGGTTCAAGTTTGCTGCAGGAAGTCAACAAAATGATGTGGTGGGCTCCCCTAGAAGATGGTGCTTCACGTAAAGCTTCGCCCTTGCCAGATGGTGCTTCATGTAAGATGTGTGCCCGAACGCAATGAAGGAAATCCTGGTTAATTTGAAGGGAGGCTCAGAGGAACTTTGTTTAAGGGAAGGATTGTTGGATGTATCAATGTAATGACTCTGCCCAACCCGAGGTATTGTTCACTTTGGGCCTCGAGGGGCCTCACGCTTTAAAACACGCTTACTTTGTGTTTTTAAGATGAGCCTATACATATATAGTGCTAGGAAGTTTCTCCCCTATCCAATGTGGAATGTGACAAACACACCCCGCCCACGCAGACATAATATCATTGTTGTGTCCTATGGGATTGCAAGGCTAAACGGACAAATACCCTCTACGAGGCCAAACGGAATAGACCCTCACATCGGGGTCGGGGATCGGCTGTGATACCATTTGTAAAGACTTGGCCAAACCATGTAGATATTGTCTGCTTTAGGCATGAGAGACCCTCACGGCTTTAAAGCGCATCTATTGAGAAGAGTCCATATACTGTGATATTGTCAAAAAGTTTATCCCCTATTTGATGTGTGATGTGACAATCAAATCCTCATAATGTCCAAAATTCATTAGGAATGGGAAGACTTATGAATATATAAGCATGAACAACATCCAACTGGTATGAGGTCTTTTGGGGGAAAAGCCTAAAAGCAAAATCATGAGGGCTTAGGCCCAAAGTGGACAATATCATATCAATGTGAATGGAAATAGGTCCATACATGAGGTTTCCTAACAAGTGGTATCAAAGTCGGGTTCTAGCTTAACCGTGTGGGTGGAAACCGAATAAAATGATGTGGTGGGCTCCCTAGCAAATGGTGCTTCACATAAGGCGCAGCCCGAATGGAGCGAAGGAAATCCCATTTGAATGGAGGCTCCAGGAACTTTGTTCAAGGGAGGATTGTTAGTGTATCAAAGTCTCACAATGTCCCACATCGGTTATTAATGGAAAAGCTTTTGAATATATAAGCATGAACAACATCCAATTTGTATGAAGCTTTTTGGGGGAAAGGCCCAACAACAAAACCATGAAGGACAAAGTGGATAATATCATACCAATATAGATGATATAACCTACATGAGGTTGCCCAACACAAAATATCTATGAAGGATTAGTTATCATGTCTGCAATTTATAAGGGTGTTCTTTTCTAAAATGTCTTATTTTTAAGATTATATTTACAAGAGGTCATTTTTGCAAATAATTTTGGGATTTACCATTTTTAATCAAATTTATCACTTTTAAATAGGGAAAAAATAGATGTAGAGAAGAAGAAATCTACTATTCTAAAATTAGGTACAATATTAGATTATTGTGACTGCCAATTTTTAGAACCATAAAACTTTTGAGAATACATAAGACTTCATTATCAACGAGATCCCAAAAGAAATATTTGTTTTTTTGTTTTTTATTTAAATCCTGCAAATAGATCGTAGATATCTAAGATACAAATAGCTAAAACCATATAAGATGAAACAATATCTAGATTAATAGTATAATAAATCTAAGATAAAGCCTAAATTTGATAAAATAGTGACTAGGAATATCTCAGAATCCCTGCTCTTCAACATACCGATGACTATAATTTGATATATCTTAATCGACAAATCCGCTTGCCTATCTGAATTGCCCTCACACAGATAAAACGCCGCAACAAGATGATGAACAACATCACGTCATAACAAGCCGACAACAAACCAAACATCGATAAATCAACGACAAACCAAACATTGATAAATCAACGACAAAAAAAACATCGATAAAAAGACAACAACACAAAAAACAAAATAAAACCTAAATCTTTGTAGAAGAACCATTTTACTAAGCAAGAAAATAAAAGAAAAAGATTTAGAGGGGTGATTTCAGGCTAAGAATAACAAAAAAAATCACCTCTCATTGCTTCAAAAAAATAGGTTACAAGAGAGATGAGAGAAAATGAGAGAAGGGCGGCTAGGGTTTTTTTTTACTTTAAAGAAAAAAAAATTGTTTAAAACCCTCAAATAGCTCAAAATTTATAAAGGTAACCCTCACCATTTTTTTCTTGAAAAATGGTTTGTAGATAAAAATATCCTTTGACATTTCGTATTTACATGTATCTTTAGAAAGAACAAGTTATTTTTACAAGAAAATAATGAGAGTATTTTTATCAAAATAAAACTTAAAGTTGATGAAGGTTAAGGTCTGTTTGATTCCTATTTTTGAAATTTGTTCTTAGAACAGTTTTTGAAAACGCAAAGAATAATATTTTGGTGTTCTTTGGAAACTGCTCTTGTTTCTCAAAATTTAATGTTTTCTTTTTTCTCTATGTTTTTTTTTAGAATAAAAAAACTGGGAACCAAACGTTGTCACACCCCCACCCCTACTAGCGGTAGGTGTGCCGACCACCTCACATAAACCCCCAAACAAGCATTCCAACGACTAGGATAATCCCGTGAAGTAGCCGAAGGTTGCTCACAAACCCGTATGCTCTTTTCTTTTTCTAAATTTGTGATTTTATAAAATTTCAAGAAGATAACAAATTAACATGTGACATCCCAAAACCTGTATATACAATTTACACTTTTAGAAACATGACAACCAACAACACTTCTTCAAAAGAGCCTCAGGCTCATTACATTTTTGCAAAACAAAACTATGTACATACATATGCTCAACTGTACAAATTCAAAGTATTTCCTTACACAAGTTATTTAAAACATCACTATACTAGAAGTCAGGAGAATCCTAATATGTCCTAGCTGGTCCTACGTACTGCACTGAAAATAGTTTTTAAACAAAAAATAATGAGCTAAACGAGTTTGAGTGTATGCTTTATAAATGCTTCGCTTTTTCTGAAAATATCTCAAAATCAGAAACTATATTTTATAAGACATTTTCTAGAAACCTTGCTTGCTTTGCTATAAAAGTTTCTAAAACTTTTCAAAAACTGCTTGCTTGCTTTGCTTTAAAATTTTATAAAAACTTTTCATAAACGCGGGAGCCTAGGCTTTGACCGCTTGCTTTAAAAGTTTCTAAAAACTTTTCATAAAATGCTTGCTTCATATCATATCGATTTTAAACTCGTGGTGTAAATGCTTATAAATCAAGATCAACCACTGGAGGCCTTTCTTGCTTGCTATACCCTAGTAAACACGGGAGCCTGGGCTTCAATCGTGTCGGTGGAAGGACCTGGGTCCACATCACCTAGGTGGGAGGGCCTAGGCCCACATCACCTTTTTTCCGGTAAATATGGTGGAAAGACCTTGGTCTACGTCACCATATAATAGCTAGCGCTAACCCTATAGCATACTCCAAGATTATACACGGTCCCTTTAATATGCCATGATGCATGAACTAAGTTTACCGACTAGGCAAATCTAAAATGCATGAAATGATGTCCTAACTTCACCGTGCACGTATGGAATACCTCTGACTGATATGCTTGCTAAAAACTAGGGATTTCTTAAGGTCTGTTTTATAAAACACACTTATGGTTTTACAAATCAAAACCATTGCTTGCTTGCTTTCTAAATCACATTGCTTGATTGCTTTTCAAATATGGTTTACAATCAAAACCATTGCTTGCTTGTTTTTCTCAAATATGGCTTGGCGAACGAACCATCGCTTGCTTGAAATATGGTTTAATACTTTAAAACCATCGCTATTTGAAATATGATATAATACTTTAAACCATAACATACTAGTGTAAAAAGATTTATAAATAATACATTAGTAATTAAAATAAGTTTAGAACACTCCATCTTTCCTTTACATAACAATCGAGCACGACTCCACAATTCTCCCTCCTCCCCTATTACCCTACACATTCGATGTATTAGACCACACAGGTCAGCACAACCAAGCAATTTGCACACTTGGTGCTACAATTAAAATATTCAGAAAATATGGGGGCCCCAAATGTCATTCACAGGCATATAGCCAGATTCTAGACTCAAGGGACTTTTCATAAAGTCTAAAAACGAAAACATTTCTGAAAATTCTATCCGACTGTCCGAATACAATCCTGAAATTTCAACCCGAATCCGGTCCGAAACAAATTCCGAAATTCAACCCGGACTGTCCTAAAATAGTCCAAAAAATTCCTAAAATTTTTAAACCTACCCAAAATTTTGGGATTCAAAATTTACGTGATCTCATGGCTCTAAGAAAATTTGCTTCATTACATAGCCTTAGACTAGAAATAATACAAGTAGGAAAATTCCTTATCTTTTTGGAGTTTGATGAAACATTTTAGGTCCACGCTGTATTCCCGTTGCGTGGATCAACTTTGCCTTCTGCTCCAACAAAAATCTACGGCCCAATTTCCGTAAATCTGAGAAAGAAACGAAAAGAAGAAAAATATAAAAATCTTCCTCCTCCCTCTCTCTCCATGCACGCCATCGTCCCTCTATTCTTTTTTATTTTATCTTTTTTTAATTAATTAATTAATTAATTAATTATTATTATTATTTGAATACATAATTATATTGCCTCATTCTGCCTGCTTCATTCCGAAAATTTATTTCTTTCGGGCCAATTATTTTAAAATGAACTTTAACTCGTTATTTCGACTTCCGAGATTTTCAGAAAATCTCATCTCAAGTCACCGCATTTATGACCTAGGAAATTTGCAAAATATCTCGACTATCTCAAAATTCGACGAAACTCTTCCTGGTCACTAGATTTCACGAGGAATTTAACGGCAGCCCATTTCACATCCGAGATCTAGAGAATTTTCTAAACTTCCCCGAACAATTATGGCAATTTATTATTATTATTATCCTTTTGAAATTCCAAATTCAGACAATTTCTACTTTTAATTGCAAAAGTTCCACAATGCTTTTGAAAACTTTATAATTTCATCCTTAAAACAACCTTCAAAAAATACTACTATGGCACTCAAATACCATGAGTCTCTGGGTGCTACATGCGAATCTCACTCACATATCGTACACCCTCTTAGGACGGGGCGTTACAAATCCTCCCTCCTTTAGAACATTTTGTCCTCTAAATGAACAAACTAACTTAAAGGAAAGGAAAATAATTCTCAACGAAAATAGTTGAAGATACTCGAAGGCAGATTCGGGCCTCTGCCCTGTGCAGCCGCTCTCTCTCATGATTCTTCCACAGACTTTAACAAAGGAATCGTTTAATTAACACTGCCTTGCGATCTACAACTGGGCACAGTGTTTCCTTATAAGTTAGGTTCTCCTTGAATGCATTACGCTTCTCAAAGACATGTGAAGGATCCGATGTATTTCCTTAACATCGACATATGGAAGGTGTCAAGGAATCAGATAACTCTAGGTAACTCAACCCAGAAGCCACCGTCCCACCTTGCTCACAACCTCATAAGGTCCTATAAATCTCAGAATGAGCTTGCCTCGCCTCCAAAATCTCAAAACACCCTTCTAAGGGGAAATCTTCATAAAGACTCGGTCACCAATCTCGAACTGCAGGTCTCGACCTGGCCAGTCCGGCGATAACTTTTATGTCTATCTCCCATCGTCTTCGCTATCACGGACAACTTTCACTTTCTCTGAAGTGATCTGCACTAATTCAGGGCTTACCAGTCTCCTCTCACCAACCTCATCCCAGCACACTGGAGTCCTACATTTTCTACCATACAACGCCTCAAATGGAGCCATCTCTATATCGGCCCTGATAGCCAGTTGCTTGTAGCGAACTCCATTAGTGCCAAAAATGAGTATCCCAACTCCTCGAATTACATCACACAAGTTTCAAAGATATCCTCTAACGTCTCGATGGTCCTCTCTCGACCGCCATCCGCTTGAGGATGAAATAATATCGAAATGAAGGCTAGTACCTAAAGCCGCAAATCCAGCCACAAAACTGGATGTGAACCTGGGGTCTCGATATGAAACTATCAAAACTGGAACCCCATGAAGTCTCACTATCTCATCCACATACAACTGGGCCAACTTTTCCAGAGAATCCTCAACATTAACTGACAGAAAATGAGCAGACTTCGTTAATCGATCAACTATCACCCATATAGCATCATGCTGCCTCTGAGTCTGTGGAAGACCTGTCACAAAATCCATAGTGATCTTCTCCCATTTGCATACTGAAATAGGAGAATCGATCTTCCCCACGGCTCGATGCCTACCTTCACCTGACAGGTTAGGCATCTGGAGACGAAACTTGCGATCTCTTTCTTCATCCCACTCCACCAGTAATGTTCTCTTCAAAGTCTTGTACATCTTGGTACTATCTGGATGCATAACATGCTGCATGAACGCGCCTTCCATAACAATGCCCTCTTCAAATTTCACCATACTCCGCACATACTTTGTCCTTTCACTATCATGCCGTCATCTTTGATTTGAAACTCGCTTCTTTCCTTTCTATCTCTCTTCCTAAGTTAATCATCCGTGGATCGTGCAACAGCCCTGCCCGAATCTGATCCACTAGGAGAGGTCTAACATGAAATGTGGCTAACAAGGCTCCTCGAATCCTCGCCTCCAATATCACCCCTAGCTCTCGATCCACTAACAAAGAGAAGATAACCCGGGATCTTCATATGAGACAAAAGAACTCTCGGGTCGCCACTAAAGGCATTTGCTACGACATTAGATTTTCCCCGGATGGTACTCAATAGTACAGAGTCCTTAATCAACTCAAGCCATCTTCTTGCCTCAGGTTTAACTCTTTCCGGGTGAAAATATATCAAGACTCTTATGATCCGTAAAGATTCTCAAGGCACCATATAAGTAATGCCTCCATATCTTTAGGGAAAAACACGATCAAGGTAAGCTCTAAGTCATGTGTAGGGTAATTCTTCCTATGCTTCTTAGTTATCTAGAGGCATATGCAATCACCCTAAATATTCGCATCAAAACACAACCAAGGCCTCAGCCGGAAGCATCGCCGTAAACCACAAAGCCATACTCCCATCAAGTAAAGCTAGAATCGAGTCAAGTCAATCTACCCATCAACTCCTCGAAACTCTACTGGCAAGTATCCACCCAATCATACTTGACATCTTTCCTTGTCGCCTGGTCGGGCAATGCGATCCCGAGAACCCTCAACAAACTTTCAGAATGCCCCGCTTAAACCAAGGAAGCTCCTAACCTCCTGACACATTCTTTGGCGCTTCACACTTACCAATTTCTATTTCTAGGATCCACACTCACCCCTCACCGAGATCACATGACCGGAATGCCACCCAAGACAAAACTCGGCACTTGCTCACTTGGCATACGCTTGTCGCCTCCCTGGGGTGGTCCGGCAACACAATCCTTAAAGCCAATGTTCCTCCGACTACCTGAATACACTAGGAAATCATCGATAAAAACTATGACAAACCTATCCAAATATGGCTGGAATACCCGGTTCATCAACTCCACAAACACTGCCAGGGCATTAGTCAAACCAAACAGCATCACCAGAAACTCATAATGCCCGTAGCGTGTCCTGAATGTAGCCTTAGGAACATCACCCTCCTACACCCTCAACTGATGATACCCCCGACCTCAAATCTATCTTGAAGTACACTCGAGACCCCTGGAGTTGATCGAATAACTCATCGATCCTATGGAGTGGATACTGATTGCAGATGGTAACTCTATTCAGCTGCCTGTTATCTATACACAACCGCAAACTCCCATCTTTCTTTTTCACTAAGAGAACCGGAGCTCCCATGGAGATATGCCCTACCGAATGAACTCTTACTCAACACTATTCCAACCGAGCCATAAGCTCCTCAACTCGCAGGCCATCCTATAAGGAGGAATGGAAATGGGCTCACCCCGGGATCAAATCAATGGTGAACTTCACCTCCTCTATCCGGAGGTGTTCGCCGTAATATCACAAGGAATACATCTGGGAACTCTCTAACAAGTGGAATCTCATCCACTAGAGTCCCCTTCTTCCCTATCTCCACCACATAAGCCAAATGACTCTGACAACCCTTACGCAACATCCTCTGCGCTGCCATGGTGGAGATCATACTAGAAGATAACTCTCTATGTATTCCCCTGAATTTTACCTCCACTTCAGTAGCCTATAAATTTTTTAGTTCCTTTTATAAATGCCACAGTGGCTCTATGGTGAG
This sequence comes from Tetrastigma voinierianum, assembly GCA_016808115.1. Classification (NCBI taxonomy): domain Eukaryota; kingdom Viridiplantae; phylum Streptophyta; class Magnoliopsida; order Vitales; family Vitaceae; genus Tetrastigma; species Tetrastigma voinierianum. The sequence goes on along the minus strand of JAEQBH010005516.1, from coordinate 139,402 downwards.
ATAGCCAATCCATGCCAAGAACCACATCAAAATCCCTTATATCTAGAACCACGAGATCTGCACTCTTGTCCCCCAATCAGAACTCTACTATCTCTAACTACTCTGTCTGAGAATAACGAATCTCCTTCTGAAAGGGAAACTCTCATACGACCCTCTAATGGTTGGGTCTCTATTTGGAAGCGATCAAAGAAATGCCTGGATGTAAATGAATGTGTGGATCCTGGGTCCACTAATTTATATGCATCATGATCAAGGATAGAAATAATACCAAGAACTACATTCCGAGTCGCATTCACATCCCGCCGAGGCAACAAGATAAACTCCGTCCGAGTACTGGGTCCCATCCAGATCCCTAGGGCACTACCTCTGCCTTTACCACCCGCCTCTACCTGCGGCTACACTGGCCCCTCTACTTGGGAAACCTCTCCCTGAAGACCTTTGAGTGCTCATCTCGGGTGTCAAGTAGCTAGGTCAAGCATCGATGTCTGCACTAATCAACCGAGACACTTAATAAATGCTATCTTCCAAGACTAAAGTGTTCACCCTGTACTATATCTCTTACACCCACCATGGTGTCGCTTTCGACACATATGATAGATGGGAGGAATACTCTGGGTGTCACTGCTAGCAACTGGGGGCCTCACTGATCCCTGACTAGAGATAGTTCCTCAACCCGCACTCCTACTCAGAACTGCACCCTGCTTTCTTTTGGCTGGATCGACTGTAGCTCATTGGGAAGTGCCCAGCACTTTCTTACTTTCCGCCACTACATAGCCGTAGCGTACTTTTCAACCTCGTGAGCGGCCTCGGGCAAGTCCCCAATCGGCCAGAGGAACCATAACAAATGAACTCGACCAGTGTTGTAATCCTACCAAAAATCGTTTGCACTTCAGGACTTCATTAGCCTGAATATATGGAACCAGTTTGACTAACTCTGAGAACCTCTTCTCATACTCTGATACTGACATGTTTTTCTGCTCTAATATGAAGAACTCCTCAATCTTCGAATCCTTGTGACTCTGAGGAAAGAATCACAAGAACTTGTTGAAATCGGTCCCATGATATAACATCGATACCTTCTATCCACATCATCTCACCCACCTCTTTAGCCCCCTGGCCCCCTCCATCGTAAAACTTGAAAATAGGACCCTCCTCTCGATCATCTCAGGTACCTATAACTCCGTAAATCTTGTTTCCTTTGTCCAACCATGACCGTCGTCTCGATCGCCACGCCATCATATGGCTTGCAGCTCAACTTCTCGCGGCTCTCTATAGACCTCCCAGGCTCTTCAAGAACCTCTCTGGGTGGCGGCTGAGGTGGATGAAGCTGCGACTGCTGACGAGTCGCTATAGCCACTATCTGAGCAATCTGTGCCACCTGCTCTACAGTAAAAAATCCTGGAACTGGAGCTCCCTCTGCTGGCCCAGATGGTCCAACCTGACCTACCGTTGGAGGCTGATTCATGGAGGTGGTAGTAGAACCAACTACGTGATCTTCTCTCGTGCACCGTAGACAAAGCCTTTGAACACTCTCCCAGATGACTCGACGCCCTCCGCCCCGACATAGTCGTGATTTGCAAAATCAACGGGTTAATACTTTGAAACACCTAATATGTATGTACTCGAGTTTGAAAATGCATGGTTGCCACGGTGTAAAATGTATATACGTAAATCAATGCTTAATAACACGTGTTTCCTAAGACATCATTCGATACCAACTTGTGTTGGTATCACGATCCTCAAGCCTTAGGTTATAAGATACTGGGGCTCGATACTAACTCGTCACACCCCTACTCCCTACTAAAGGGCGTGTGCCGCCACCCCACGTAAAACCCCCAACCGTTACTCCAACGACTAGAGAACCTGAAGCCGTGTCGCTTGTTGAAACCCGTATAAAAATTTTCTTTCTAAATTTCCAGATTTTATAAAATTTCTAAGCAAAGATAACAACTGACATGTGACATATCCCACAACCTGTATATACAATTTACACTTTTAGAAACATGGCAACCAACAACACTTCTTCAAAAGAGCCTCGGGCTCATCACATTTTCGCAAAACAAAACTATGTACACACATATGCTCAACTGTACAAATTCAAAGTATTTCCTTACACAAGTTATTTAAAACAACACTATACTGTATCTACGAGAACTTAATATGTCCCAATAGTCCGCGTGTCTCGTATTCGGAAAATAGTTTTCAAACAAGAAAATAATGAACTAAACGTAGCCCAATGAGTGTATGCTTTATAAATGCTTGCTTTTTCTCGGTAACATCTCAACTGTAAAACTATATTTTATAAGACATTTTTTAAACCTTGTTACGGCAAAAGTTTCTAAAACTTTTCAAAACTCAAGCCAGGTAAGCACCAGAAATTCCAATTTATAGAAAATGAAATCGTAATTTCGTCAAAATCCAAATTTATTTTTCTAGATCTAGGTGATGAAACGAATTTCACCATTGGAATCATCTTGCGGAATCTAGTTAGCATGTCGAATTTCGTCGAATTTTGAGACTGTTAGAGTTGGCACGTTTTTCGAGGCATCGCGTTTCGGGTGCCGTAAAACAATATTTGATGTGAAGAAAATCACATATAACATGTACTCATGTGCCATAAGGACATGTGAGTAGAGAAACGATGGAAATGGATGGCCGAGATAGTGCCGAAAGGTCGAAACTGGGAAAAGAAGGGACGTAAATGTCATTTTTTGGAATGTTAATGATAATAAAACAAAATAGTCAATAGTGCATCATCTTCTCCATGAATTTGAAGACCAAAACGTGGGGGAGGAGGCAGTGGCTATGGAGTTTTTGTTTTAGAGAGATAAGGACCCTCCTTCTCTAGATTATAGTGGCCATTCGACCGTAGGCGCCGTCAGACAAGAAGGGAAATCGTCGACGCACCTACGCGCGGGCACCGATTTGAGGAGTTTTGACAAACTCCGAGAGGTAGGGGATTCATCATAATGGGTTTTATAATTTATTTAAGTGTTTTATAATGTTTTGCCACGGAGGCCGGAGGGGTTGCTTGACTTGGCCCCAAACATGGACCGAATCAGAAAATTTTATTATTTTTGGTCATCCGTAGTCAAGTGGGGACCGGGATGGTGTTATATGATAATTTATGGAATAAATTATGCTTTGGCGTGTATAAGGCCTAAATGGCCGTGGAAATTGGGGTTCGTAGTGAACGACGATTGCGATTTTCCTGAATAGTAACTGGGTTTCCACTATTCCCGAGAATAGTGTCTACAAAATAATTTTTGTGAAATAATGTGTTTGGTTGAGTAATTCAAATTGAATTGCTCGTGTTTGATCATTAGCCCACGCGGAGCTAATTTTGATGTAATTGATGGTGAATACAAGACATGTTCAGGTGATTTAAATTATGTGAATATATGCATGATTATATATTTGCATATGTTATAGAATTGAAATTGAATTGGCATCATGCATTACATATGCACTGGGGCACCTTAGGACGATAGGAGTGAGTGTATGAGGTAATTCTTGAGAGAATGGTTCGGAGGGTTGTCTAAAAATGATGAATATCGGAGGGTAGTCCAAATAAAATATCAATCGTTAGAGTTAGCCCAATTGATATACATCGGAGGGTAGTCCACACATACATCAATCGGGCCTGAGTCACCCAATTGATATATACCCGAGGGTTGTCCACAAACAAATAAAACTATGGGTTCTCATACGTGGCTTAGGCAAGTGAAGGGCCTGGGAGACTCTCGGATATGAGATGATCACAGACATTCAAGTAAGATCATGCATTTGCTCGCATGTGTGTTTATTTTGGAGCATTGCACATGTACTTAGGTGGAGAGTAGCCCACTTGGGGTGATTCCACTACTTAGGGCATTAGCCTGCCCCCGTCGAGGATACTATTTTACTGTGCACAGGGAGCGTATGGTGAGATGGCTCATCATAGAGGCCGCTTTAGAAGAAAGCCGGGTTGTGGCTTTGGGTTCATTTTGTATACATGTATTAGAATGTTTTTCATTTTAATATATAATGTGTAAGAGTAAGTAATTAACTCTTGTAACTATGGTTCATAGTTGGTATGTTTATGAGTAGTGTTTTCTGGGCCCAAGGCCGTGTTACTCATGTTATGGATTATGTTGGATAGTTTTGATATATGTTGTGAGTATAAATGCAGGGGCCCAAGAGGTCATTTTTACTCGCATAGTTGTATGAGACCCCGCGTGGTCAGATGCCGACAGACAAAGTTATATATGTGTTTTGTATTTAGGTAGAGCTCCCGCACAAAAGAGACTCGCCTCATTGCGGAGAAATGCCCGTCACCCAACATTCACGAGTATTCCGCTGCCATCGAGGCCAACCCACCCCCGGATCTAAGGCCACAAATTTGGTATCGTGTTTCAGTATACCGCTACCTAGGGCTTCGAGGATCTGGGCTTAGACCATAGTCTTTGAGGGTATAAGAACATCACTCATTAGGAGTGGTTCACATGTGTTTAGGTATGAGATTACCTAGGAATCACTGACAAAAACTAGACACTACTAAGATGTGTTTGTGTGATTGTTTGATAAATGATGTGTGAACATGTGAATGTTCGATGAATGGGTGTGCATACTATGTTGTATGTGTTATAATTGTTATGCTGTGCGATGTCCGCTTAGTAATTAGCACTTATTATTTTGGAAAACAAACTTAGGAGTTTACAAGCAGTAACCTGGAGATGAAATAAATTGTAATCAATTTATTTGGTTATTTGATAACAAATCAAATTTTAATAAATTTGCGCTGAACACTAGGGCTAGTGTTATAAAAGGAGGCAGCTTTGAGGAAATCGACCATTTTCCGTAATTAAATGAAAAAAATATGAACAAATAAAATAAATTTTAAGCAATTTATTTGGTTTAGAGGTGAAGAAAATAATTTTCTAAGGTTTTACAAATTGTAAAATTGAAGAAAATTGAGTAAAATAAATTTTTATAAATTAATTTGAGCAGCAGGTGAAATGAAGAAAAATAGATGTATATATTTTTATAATTTTTCCAAAGGGTTAGAATAAATGAAAAAAATATGAAATTTTTTTCAGGTAGACCTATTGGCCACGCCCAAATTGTATCAAGTAAGATTTGATCGTATTGTGATATAAAGGGGCCGGGTAATTGGTAGAGCGATTAAAAATACACTGAGGCAATTAGGAACCGGAATGGTATTGCAATACACCATCGACAGCCGAGGCTCGGGTCGGGAGAGTAAATCGTATTGCAATACGCTTTATCATATCGCAAGAGGGCGGCCGGTTTGGCCGGGTTGCGATTATATCGCAAAGATAAGGATTGTCAAGAAGTTTGGCCGGGCGTATAGCCTTTGTATCGTGACAAGGGCCGCAAGGTCGTAGTATCGCGGATACGCTAATCGGGCGCGCAGCGAGGCTACTGGCGCGCAGGGCGTCTCAGCGTGCTGCGTAATGTGCCGCGCAGCCGCCGGGTCAACTGGGCCACGGTGTTTGCGCACTCGACTCACTTTGACTCAGTTTTTGGACTTAGTACTGTTCCTGAGTCACGAGATGAACACTGTTCATCACAAAATTTTCGAAAATAAATAAATAAATTAAATATAATAAAAAAAATTCAAATAAAATAGGACAAAATTTTGGAAAAATGAAATTTTCAAAAATAAATTTCGTTGATAAATTGATTTAATATATTGATAAACGGGTCTTGTATTGCTTATGAATGCAGGACTTGAAATATACACTCCATTATGTGTATGAATAGTGTCTCTGGGTCAGGTTTTGGTGCCTTGCAGATACTGCATTTGAGATTTCTAATTTCGCCATTTTAAACTATGTGTGGATGGCTAGCCGAGGATGAGGACGTAGGGGCGTCCACTGGCACCGGTCGCACCACACCGACAATCGACCACCACCAATATTTGATCGCAGCTCACGAGGTCAGAGGTATCACAAGGTCGCACAGACAGCCATCATAAATGTGTAGCCGTGGAGGTCCTAGTAACCTCCAGAGGTTTAGGGCGCATCATCCTCCGACATTCACAGGGGGAGGAGATCCGATGGTGGCAACCATGGGTTCATGCAGGTAGAGAAGGTGTTAGAGGCCATGGAGATTGCCTCTGACACTACCAGGATTAGACTAGCTGGGTTCCAGCTAGAGAGTGAGGCCCAAATGTGGTGGAAATGGGCAAGGACCTCTAGAGACCTTAGAGGAACCTTTGTTGTGAGTTCTCCCCTAGGGATTAGGGAGAGAATAGGTATGATATATCGCGGTTGTGAGTTGGAGATCTCGGGGACTCTACTCATAATGGACTTGAGGATCATGGACATGTCAAAGTTCACGCCATCTCAGTGGATGGATCAGCCGACACCATGTGATCGTTATCGATTGTGTGAGCGTAGTGTGGTTACCGCCTCACACGCAGGACAAGACTCAGGTGGTATTTTAGGAGGACAAGGCGACATTTTGCCCTACACGTATATGAGTCCGCTTGTCGTGGACGCTAGGAGGGTCGGGCCAGCGTAGCCTTACTCTAGAGGGAACAGGTGAGACCAGACTTGGGATCTACCTCGAGTAGCCATGAGTATGTGATTGTTTTTTTTTCTAGATGAGCATTCCGGACTACCTCCACATGTGGATGTAGACTGGCATTGAGTTACACCCCGGTACATCACCCATCTCTATGACTTCGCATAGATGTCACCTATGAGTCATAGGAACTCGTGAGTCCGTACTGGCCAGGAGCTAATGGACAAGCGGATTTATTTAGGATCGAACACTGACTCATGGAGCGCCCGGCCTATTTGCCAAGAAGAAGGATAGCTAAGACCCTTCGACCGCGCATTGACTACGCGCTGAATAACAGTAATACGATCAAGAACCCAGATCCATTACCGAGGATTGACGATTTATTTGATCAGTTGAGAAGAACGCGAGTCTACTCCAAGATAGGCCTTCGCACTGGTTACCATCAGCTGAGGGTTAGGGAAACAGATATCCCTAAGACAACGTTTAGGACGTGTTATGGGCACTTTGAATTTACGATGATGCTCTTTGGATTAACGAATGCGCCAGCAGCATTCATGGATCTCATGCATAGGGTATTCCAACCCTATCTGGTGATCACTTGTCATAGCTCTCATGGATGACATTTTTGATCTACTCACAGTGGGGAGCATAAGTATCACTTGAGGATCGCTTACGCTTGTTGAGAGACCATCAGCCGTACGCCAAGTTCAGTAAGTGCGAGTTTTTTATTACTGAGGTGAGATTTTTAGGACACCACGTCAAAGATCGGGAGTTGTCGCCGATCCAGAGAAGCGTCGAGGTCAGAATGAGTCGGGAGAGACCGAATGTCAATCTTGAGATACGTAGCTTCGGGATTGGTCGGGTATTACAGAGATTCGAGAATGGGTCAAGTTATCCATTCAAGGTGATTGTAGGATTTGCCTACGGACAGGACTCCATAGAGAGAGAGATCGAGGATGCCCTGAGCACTGTGATGCGAGGCCGGGTAGCAAAGAGGGAGGATCACCTCTTCTAGTTCCTGTGGAAGAGGAAGTTAAGACTTCGCTTCACACAGTTTCAAGACTAGGGCTAGGATCGGGCATGCAGATAGGACGTTTCTAGAGACAGGATCCTGTGACTTCGTGACAAAGACAGCCCCAAGCACTGTGAGAACAAAAGAGAGATATGGTGTCATTCCTCCACACCCTAAGACGGGTCGCAGGAAATCCGCCACTTCGGGTGTTAAGGCTAAGCACTTCCAAGAATACAAATAGCCGAGGGGCCGTAGAGTGTGGGCCGGTCAGGACGATCGAGTCAAGCAAATGAAGCGTGAGCGGACCTTGGGGTGGTAGACATATTGTCATGGATGTCGCTTCTGGATACGGATGAGCTCGACAAAACATCTGGCCGTTAGTAATCGGACTCCAGTCGGCTGTCATACCGACACGACCTTGGATTTTAGCTTAGAGGTTAAGGCCTTTAGAGAAGCCAGGTATAGATGTTCTTCCCTAGGATCTAGGGTGAGAGTTGATCTGATAGGTAGGAATTATGAGTGAGAGATCTCCGAGATTCTGCTCATGGTGGACCTGGGATTGGGTGCCACTGTATGGCATTATTGCGTTTGTGTGTACGGTACGGTCATTCACCACTCTTGGTGAGTGTGTGTTGAGTTTGTCTTTAGGACTACGTCCAATGAAGACTCATTGTTCGATTCAGTAATGAAAAGTGATTAGAGTGTGTTGGGTAAAGCAAAAAGGGGGCCGTAATCCCCTAAGGTGAGAATCCTCGAGTTGCAGGCGACCAGGAAGACATCCCGACTTTTGAGTGGAATGTAAGAGACTCAAGTGTGTCAAGAGTTATGTTACACTGAGATAAAACACACGGTCGTTATCAATACGTGACTTAGAGTTGAGTGATAGTAGCCTGAGTGACTCAAGATTTGGATACCCTTTGGAAATTGCAATGGGTGTTGTCGAGTCGGCAAGGCTCAGATATGGATGTCATTCATGACATGGACTAGTTGACGGTCCATTGGATTGTCATGATTGTGACCTGGGGAAGGTCATTACTTACACACAAAGTAAGGGTTGTGTAGGGTTACACGTGGTGTGGATTATATACAGGTAATAGAGGACACGCTGCGAGCATACATCCTGGGTCTTAAGGGTAGAAGAGCAATTGCTCTTAGTGGAATTCACCTACAACTATAGTTATCAGGCGAGTATACAGATGGCGCCATATGAGGCATTGTATGGGAGGCCATGTAGGTCACCGTTATGTTGGACCGAGGCGGGAGAGTTCCATCATCGATCCTCGACCGATTAGAGACACTGAGAAGCGTGAGTTTGATATTTACAGTTTTCTCTCACGCGCCTCGAGCCGATGTAAGAATTATGCAGATGTACGATGTCGACTTTAGAGCCCGAGAGCTGAGGATCACGCTTTCAAGGTGATGCCTAAGAGGAGTGATCAAGTTCTAAGAAGCGCGGAAGCCACGCGAGGTTTACTGGGCCTTCAGCATCGCAGAGGGTAGGCACCGCGAATGGCATATATCGCCCGAAGATGACAGATGTCCAAGAGGTATTTCACGCTCCATGTTCGGAAGTATACTCCGCATCCAAATTTATGGTGGATCGGGACAGATAGAGTCGACACCGATGGGACCTTTGAGAGGACCGCAGGTGTATTTTGATAGCCTCGATCGTTTTACGACGCAAGACCGTGAGGCAAAGAGGATGTTGCGGGCGCACGGTGGAATGGAGGGAGTCAACGTGGGAGCTCGAGGACAATGCGGGCCACCTATCCTTCCTCGTTTAGGAAGGAAGGCACGAGTTTAGTCGCTTACTATTTAATGACGTAGTTTACATGCATGGTAGAGTGCACGTTGCATATGCATGTGTGTGATTATGATCAGCCCGCACTCGGGGACGAAATTTTTTAGAGGGAGAATGTAAGACCCGAGAAATTCCAATTTCTGAAAAAGGGTAAAATCGTAATTTCGGTCAAAAATCCAAAATTTATTCTCTAGATCTCGGATGACGAAATGGATTTCACCATTTGAATCAAGCTGTCGAATCTAGCACGCCGACTTCGCCGGTTCCGAGACAATGAGTTGGCACGTTTTTTTCGAGGCATCGCTGCGGTGTCAGAACGATGTTTGATGTGACAAAATCACATATAATATGCATCATGCCATGGCGACATGAGTAGAGAAAATGATGGAAATAGACGGCCGAGATAGCCGAGTGTCGAACCGGGAAAGTTAAGGACGTAAATGTCATTTTTTGGAATGTTAATGATAATAAAACAAAATAGCCAATAGCGCATCATCTTCCACACTTGAAGACCAAACGTGGGGAGGAGGCAAGGCTATGGAGTTTGTGTTTTAGAGGAGAGAATGACCTCCTTCTTTCTCGTAGATTATTCGCGATCCGACCGGGTTTGCACGTCGGACAAGAAGTGGAAGCTTCGCTTCTACGCCGAGAGACCTACGCTGCGGCACTGGATTTGAGGAGTTTTGACAAACTCCGGAAGGTAGGGATTTATCCTACTTGGGTTTTACACTTTATTTAAGTGTTTTATAATGTTTTGGTTGGTTTGAGGCCGTGAGGGGCCGTTTGATCGGTCCCAAACACGGATCGACCAGAAAATTTTTTAGACATTTTTGGTCGGGCCTCGTGGTCAGTTGGGACTGATTTGGGTGTTTATATGATAATTTATGGAATAAATTATGCTTTGATGTGTATAAGGCCGAAAATGGCCGTGAAATTCGGGTTCACAAAGTGAACCGACGATTGGTGATTTTCCGGGAATAGTAACCGAGGGTTTCACTATTCCCGAGAATAGTGTTCACAAAATAATTTTTGTGAAATAATGTGTTTGGTTGAGTAATTCAAATTGAATTGCTCGTGTTTGATCATTAGCCCACGTGAGCTAATTTTGATGTAATTGATGGTGAAATTACATGACATGTTTGTGTGAGCAAATTATGAATATACGATTATATATTTGCATATGTTATAGAATTGAAATTGAATTGGCATCATGCATTCCATATGCACTGGGGAACCCTAGGACGATAGGAGTGAGTGCATGAGGTAATTCTTGAGAGAATGGTTCGGAGGGTTGTCTAAAAATGATGAATATCGGAGGGTAGTCCAAATAAAATATCAATCGTCTGAGTTCGCCCACTTATATACATCTGAGGGTAGTCCACATTTACACATCAATCGTCTGAGTCGGCCCAACTGGATATATACACGGAGGGTTGTCCACAAACAAATAAAACTAGGGTTCCCATACGTGGCTTAGGCAAGTGTGAGGGAGCTCCAGGAGGACTCTGATATGAGATGATCGCTAGGACATTCAAGTAGGACTCATTCATTTGCTTGAATGTGTGTTTATTTCTGAGCATTGCATATGCACTAGTGGAGAGTAGCCCACTTGCAGATTCCACTACTGAGCATTAGCTCACCATGTCGAGACATTATTTATGTGCACAGGAGCGTAGCAGGAGATCTATCATCATAGAGGCCGCTTTAGAAGAAAGTCTTCCAAGCCATGGCTTTGGGTTCATTTTGTATACATGTATTAATGTTTTTCATTTTAATATGCTGTGTAAGAGTAGTAATTAACTCAGAATTGGTGTACATAGCTGGTATGTTATGAGTAGTGTTTTCTCGGGCCCAAGTGGCCGCTTTACTCATGTTATGGATTATGCCGGGATAGTTGATATATTTGGGTATATAAATGCAGGGGCCTAAGAGGTCATTTTTACTCAAAAGATAGTTGTATATGAGACCCTATGTATTGGCTAATGTTGATTGGGATAGTTATATACAGGTTTTGTATTCGGGGTAAAGCTCCCGCATAAAGGAGACTCGCCCGATTTTCGGGAGAAATGCCCGTCACCCGACATTCACGAGCATTCTCATGCTGATTCGGTATTCAACGGACCCCCGGGATCGGGGCGTCACAGCTTGCTTGCTTCGCTTTAAAAGTTTATAAAAACTTTTCATAAATGCGGGAACCTAGGCTTCAACCGCTTACATTAAAAGTTTCTAAAAACTTTTCATAAAATGCTTGCTTGCTTACCAGTGGTTGATTTTAAAACTGTGTGTAAAATTCTTATAAAACAAGATCAACCACTTTGAAATCTTTTTGCTTGTTGTACCCTAGTAAACACGAGAGCCTGGGCTTCAACTATGTCGTTGAAAGGACCTGGGTCCACATCACTTAGGTGGAAGGGCCTTGGCCCACATCACCTTTTTTCTGGTAAATATGGTTGAAAGGCCTTGGTCTACGTCACCATATAATAGCTAGTGCACTAACCCTATATACTCCAGTACGTGCCACTGTCCCCTTTAATATGCCATGATGCATGAACTAAGTTTGCCGACCAGGCAAATCTAAAATGCATGAAATGGTGTCCTAACTTCACTGCACGCATTTTAATACTGATCGATATGCTTACTTAAAACTAGGGATTTCTTAAGGCCTGTTTTATAAAACACACTTATGGTTTTACAAATCAAAACCATTGCTTGCTTGCTTTCTAAATCACATTGCTTGCTTGCTTTTCAAATATGGTTTACAATCAAAACCATTGCTTGCTTTTTTTTCAAATATGGTTTACAATCGAACCATTGCTTGCTTGAAATATGGCTTAATACTTCTTAAACCATTGCTTACTTTGAAATATGGTTTAATGCTTTTAAACCATAACATACCACTGTAAAAAGATTTATAAATAATACACTAGTAATTAAAAATAAGTTTAGAACACTCACCTTTCCTTTTACAATAATTGAGCACGAATCCACAATTCCCCCGCCTCCGCTATTTCCCTACAAATTCGATGTATTAGACCACACACATCAGTACAACCAAGTAATTTGCACACTTTGTGCTACAATTAAATATTTTAGAAAATATGTGGGCCCCAAATTTCATTCACAGGCATATAGCCAGATTCTAGACTCAAAGGACTTTTCATAGAGTCTAAAAACACCCGAAAACATTTCTGAAAATTATGTCTGGACTGTCTGAATACAATCCTGAAATTTCAACCCGAACTGTTTGAAAACAGTCCCGAAATTCAACCCGGACTATCCTAAAATAGTCCCAAAAATTCCTAAAAATTCTTAAACTCAGTCCAAAAAATTTGGGACTGAAATTTACGACATCTCATGGCCTCTAAGTAAATTCTACCCCATTACATAGCCTTTAGACTAGAAATAATAAGGCAGGAAAATTCTCACCTGAGTTTGACGAAAAACCAAGATTTTGGTGTCCACGCGTAGCCCTTGTTGCGTGGATCAACTTTGCCTTCTGCTTCAACAAAAATCTACGATCCAATTTCCGTAAATCTGAGAAAGAAACGAAAAGAAGAAAAATATAAAAATCTTCCTCCTCCCTCTCTCTCCATTCACGCCGTCGTCCCTCTGCTCTTTTTGATTTTATCTTCTTTTTTTTTTTAATTTATTTATTTATTTATTTATTATTATTATTATTTGAATACATAACTTATATTGCCTCATTCGGGTCTGTTTCTATCCCGAAAAAATTTATTTCTTTTCAGTTCAATTATTTTAAATGAACTTTAACTCAAGCAATTTTCTTGACTTCCGAGAAATTCGTAAAATATTCTAACTGTCTCAGAATTCGACCAAACTTTTCTGGGTCACTAGATTTCGCAAGACGAATTTAACGACGCAGTTCGTTTCGTCATCCGAGATCTAGAGAATTTTCTAGGCTTCCCTGAACAATTCTGATAATTTATTATTATTATTATCCTTTTGAAATTCTAAAATTTGTACTTTCACCCCTCCACTTTCCTTAATTGCAAAAAGTGCCACAATGCTTTGAAAACTTTATAATTTCATCCTTAAAAACAACTTTCAAAAATACTACTATGACACTCAAGCAACACCATGAAGCCTCGGGTGCACATGCAACCCTACTGTTACACATACCGTACACCCTCTTGGGACGGGGCATTACAAACGTGCTCTTCATTTTTCTTCTTATATTTTAGAACATAAAACAATTTTCAAAAACATGAACCAATTAGACCCCAAATTTAATTTTCAAAATGTTTTTTTAATCCAAATCACCCTCTCAACAAATGAGTTGGACAAAATTAGAATCACCCAATTGTAACAATCTCCTCCGATCTTGAGTAGAGACGGGAGGGTAATAGATCTCACTCCAAACGTCAAGGCAATGCTGACATTTGCTCTGAAGAAATTGACTTTCTCTAAGAAGTAGTTGGTGTTGATGTTTGCTTAGATCAAGAAGGAGAGGTTGGAGTGCCTTGTTGTATTAAGACTGTAAGATTTCTATGGTTTGCAGCAGAAATAAACTATACTTACTTGTTAAAGCGCAGAACTCGGTGTCTTCAATGCTTCAGGCGAGAATCAGATCACTTTGATGGAATTTGTTATGAGTTTTTCACAATACAAACACCCTTTCAATATCTCTGTAGTTTTTTTAGAATGGTCTACAAATGTGAGAGATCTTTCATATGAGGGAGATGATATATTTTCTAACTTCTTGTTTTTCCAACCCTGTAAGGTGTCTCGTGTTCCCAGACATAGGAACATGAGATCAATTTAAGGAGACACATCCTCGATATACCTCTGCCACGGGTCAATGTCCACACCCGGGCAACCCATACCTAGAATCCAACATCTCCCACTCGTTGGGCTTGACACATCACAAGCATCATCCTAATAATTCAAACAGAGAATAAATCATATAGATGAATAGACCGTGCGACCTGAAACACATTGATAGTGGGAGCTCCAATACAAACCTATTCCTAGGCCATATAGGAGACATCAATCTCATAAGGGTAAGACAATGCTATTTAATTCCTGGGGCATCTTCATAATACATGATTAAGGTAACACCCCAAATTATACCCTAGTAGTTTATTACATGTTTAAGGTATAATATAAGTAAAATTTTCATTTTTCCTAATTTCAAGTGCTAAAGTGGCAGGATAAACTTGAGATTAATCTATAAGAAAAATAAGAGTAAATTAGTAATTTACCTATCCAGGACCTAAAGGTTATATGATAATAAGATTATGCTAAGTTAGAAATTTAATAAGTTGGTTTGCAAATAAAATGAAAATGAGGGACCAAATGGAAAATAGGGAAAGTTAAGTCAAATTTGGATAAGACCAAACATGGCCTTTGGAAAATCTCATTTTTGGCATTGAAACTAAGGCTTTACGGTGGGAGAAGAGGAGAGAAGAAGAGAAGAAGAAGAGAAAAAGAAGAGAAGAGAAGAAGGGAAAAAGAAGAAGAAATCTAGGTTTGGAACATCTCCTTTGTTTGGAACTTGATATTAATAGTTTGGAATTTTGGAACTTTTGTTTGGAAACTATATGTGTAGGGATTATGTATGGAATCTCTCTTTTGCTAAGTTGCAGGAAAAACTTATTAGAAGTGTTGTCAAGTTGATATACGATGAGTTTTATGGTGTATTTGAGTTTTGCTGAGTTGGTTTTGTTTGGAAGGAAATTTCGGTGAAAAGGGCCAACCCAGCAATTCCGCATTTTGCCTACATCCCTACGCCCAGCGCAGGGAGTGCACACCCCATGCGAACCTGCCCGAATTTATGACATTTTCGGTCTCGCTTAGCGCAGTATCGTCACCTAGGCGCATTCTGCAAGTCATGTTTTGTCTATCTCTTCGCACTTAACAATCATCCATTGGATTAATGAGGATCCTAATAAGTGAATGAAAGGATTCAGAGGCAGCATAAAAATTATATGAAAAATGTTCTATCATTGGGCAAACATGGTTTCATTCTTATTCATTTAATGTTTAAGAACAATATAACAAGCTTAGTAAGACATATAATTGTATGTCTGCTTAAGACCGAATATCGAATGAATAGGCACTTCTATTTAGTGTTTCGACACTCCTGTTAGTGCTATGACACTTCTGTTACATGGGTAGACACGTCTCTGATCAGTGCTTCGGCACTCCTGCTAGTGCTATGGCGTTTCTGTTACGTGGACAAGCACGTCTCTATTAAGTATTGTACCGTAACTTCGGGTACCTATTTTGCTGTGTACCTATCATTCATTGTTACTGGTCTATCCAGGCAAATACTTATATGTTGTCTATTTGAATAATATGACATATGCAAACATTTATATGATAAGAATTTGAATAATGAACAATAAGAAAGTATAAGAAATCATATATGTTCTGTAATGTACCTACGGGTACCTTCTGTACAAGATCTCTGTTCTAAACTCCGACGAGAGATATGAAATTTCGTTATAAAAGTTATGTTAATTGTATCCTGTAATTTAGGGGACCAATTTAGCGGTCATAATCAGTATCTATTTCCACTAAGTTATGCTTAGAACGTGTTTATTCGTGTAAGTACTCGAAAATGGACATCTGGCATTCCGCATCGCCATGGCTAACACAACAATGTGTCTACTGATGTAGGCTTTGTCTCTGTTGTAATATAAATGTAATAGTTTTGAAATAGTGGAATTTGTATAAGTACAAGTAAATGGGACTCAGGCATGTATATGTACAAGACATTTTAAACACTACTACGGTGGTAGTGCAAGAAGATTTACTTTCTTATGGATATATATATATATGAAATGGACCCACCAATGTCTGAAAAACAGGTTAAAGAGTCCCAGTCTCGTGTCGCGCCCCTTTTCTTCACCCAGGCGGGGGTAGGGGCGTGACATTAAGTATGATTCAGTCCCTTAAGAATCCATACTTAGATATCTCTTACAATTACTCAGTATTCTAAGTTATTCCAAGCTTTATCAAGCGAAATAACTCCAGTTGATGAATACAAGTAACGAGTGTATAAGCAAATAATACACTTTCTTTTGCCCTCATACCAATCATATTTGAGTTAACTTGCTTTTCTAAGAATGCTCTGTTAAGTCAAATCTTTCCATAACTATGGGATACATCCTAAGATAGCCAACATCAACTCATCACATCACGATATAGTCAAAAGTCACAAAGACATCACGATATAGTCAAAAAAGTCAAAGGGTGGCGGAAAGATAAAATCACGGCCGGATTTCCGGACTCACATACAGCAAAGAAGTGTGGATTCCTTCTCTCGCCTTCCCGCCGGTCATCTAACACATACAAAGATGAATGCATGTTATGGTGGTTTCTCTTTCTTATAAAAAAAAAAAAAAAAAAAAAAAAGATGAACGAAAGTGTATGTCTTGCCTAAATTGTAAAACAAATAACACCATATGAGTCTTAGTCTTGTCGTCAAAGCTTAAACTCGAAACTTTTATTTTCCATATTCCATGATGTTAAACAACAAGTTCCACACTCGGCTTCCTCTAAAAAGATACATGGATGGTGGGGTAAGGCATTCATGTCGATTTAAACAAAGAATCTCATCTTGATTCTCATCAAGGTGACCTAGTAAGTGATAATATGACCAAAGTCCCTCCCACTGTGCCTCAGTCCTCTAAATTTTGGTCTCATCTCTACTTGCTCCCACAACGTTAGAGGCGATTACTCATGTGATAGAGTCAATCAAGTCTATCGACATACATTATTTGAATTGTGCTAAGCGGCATTTGCAACATATTCCCAAAACAACAAAAAAACAAGCGAACCATTTGAAATGCTCTTTATCTTATTGTAAGAAGATCACAAGTGTTTTGTTCCATTCAATCACATCCTACATAAGCCTAAGGATCTCACATGCTTCACAAAGGCATCCCTGGCTATTGGTTTAGTAAATGGGTCTGCTACCATCTCATTGGTAGGATTGTGTTTCGTAATCCACCTATTTTGCGTGATCAAATATATGAAGAAATGATATATAATCTGGATATGTTTTGTCTTCCCATGATATTTCGGATCCTTAGCATAAGCCAATGCAACCATGTTGTCACAATAAAGAGTCACCAGCTCAAAAGTTGTTTTGACAACCCCTATGTCTTGTAAAAATCTTCTCAGCCAAATTGCTTCCTGTATCGCCGAGGGCAAGCTACATATTCTACTTATATCGTTGATAAGGCTATACAAGACTGTTTCTTGCTACCTTGCACAATCATTCATCAAGAACGTATATCCAAACGTTGATTTGCGTTGATCAGGATTACCTCCCCAATCAACATCCGTATAACCAATCAATCACAAATCTCTCCCTTGGTAGCACAACACATAATATGTTGTTCCTTTTAGACATCTTAAAAATTTCATTGCCATCTAGTGTTTTATGCCTGGACTAGATTGAAATCGCTTTCATAACTTAACAACATAGCATATATATCCTGATCGTGTGCAATATCATCGCATACTGTATTTCGATAGCATCGAGTAAGGTACTTTGGACATTTGTTTTTTCTCTTCAAGAGACTTGGGACACATATCAAGACTTCATACCAAATTTCTCTCAACAGTGGTGTCCATAGGCTTGCAATCATGCATATGGTAACGCTGCAACATTTTCTTTATATACATCTCTTGAGATAAACCCAGGAGGCGTTTTGAGCGATCCATTAGGATCTTAACACCAAGTACATAACTAGCCTCCCCCATGCCTTTCATTTCGAAATTTGATAATAACCAATTCTTGGTCACATCTATCAATTGCTTATCATTTCCAACTATTAATATGTCATCGATAAATAAGGATAGAATTATGAGGTGGTTATTTGAACGTTTAATATACACACAATGATCTTCTTCCATCATTGTAATACCATATTTCAACATGGCTTGATTAAATTTGAGGTTCCATTGTCTTGAGACCTATTTAAGACTATAGATGGATCTTTTGAGCTTGCAAACTTTACGCTCCTGTCCTTTGAGATTGAAGCCTAAAGGTTGATCCATATAGATTTCTTCATCGAACTCTCCATTAAGGAAAGTAATTATCATCCATTTGGTATAATTTACATCCATTCTGCCACAATAGCTGAAGGAGGCGAATTGATGCGAACTGTCACAGCGAGTGCCCTTCATAGCTAATTCCCTCTTGTTGTGTGTAGCCCTTAGCTACTAATCGAGCCTTATATCTGTCAATTGTCCCATCCGCCTTATGTTTAATATTTAGAACCCACTTGTCTCATTCGCCTTGTGTTTAATTAGAACCCACTTGTTCCTAATGGTCTTATGGCTTGGCGGTAAATCAACCAAATCCTAAACTCGACGATTCAAAGAATGTTTCCTCTTCATAGCCTTTCAAACCACTCTTGGGATTTAGACCAAAAGTATTTGTTGAATTGTTTTAGGCTCTTTCTTCATCAGAGCACCATGAAAGCTTCCCTCAATCTCAAAGCAACGTCGAGGAATTCTCTCACAGTTACTACATCGAGGTTGAGATTGTTCATGATCTTGCTCCATAGGAACATGATTTAGCAAATTGTCACTCCTACTCTATTCAAGTCGTTAGACTTACGTCTGGTCCTGTAAGTGTTGAATAAATTATTCATACACCCTTATTGACCTCAGGATCTTCCATTTCATAGAAATGAGTATCCCTATTTACCTCACCTTGTCCCAGAAAGTCCTCTTCCAAGAATACGACATCTCGTGGCTCAATTTCTATTACACTTCCATTTATATCTTCCCCTTATAAGATATATCCTTTAGAGGACTCTGAGTATCTTATGAAGATACATTTCTTCCCTTTGAGACCAAGCTTCCCATGTTCATGAGAAACATTATGAACGTAAGTCGCACACCGTAATGGGCGCATAACGTTAAAATCAGGCGTCGCACCTTTCCATACTTCATATGGAGTGGAAGGAACAGACTTAGATGAACTCATTTAGAATGCGGTGTAGTCATTAGTGCATCCCCCAAAAGGAGATTGCAACTTTCGTTTGCTCCATCATTGACCTTACCATGTTCAAAAGGGTCATATTACTTCTCTCAGCCACACCATTTTGTTACGGCGTGAAAGGAATGGTCAACTGTCTAGCTATAGCCATTTCATCACAATATGATTTAAATAGATTACATAGATATTCACGCCCCTATCTGGCCTCAGAAAGATTTGATTTTGCTATGTTTAATTGATTCTCAAACTAATGTAATTTTATCTTTTGAAGCAACTAATGCTTCGGGATCTATAGGGATCAAATAAACGTGATCGAATCAAGAAATAATCTATAAAAGCGATGGAAGTATCAGCCCAAGTCTTGCCCTCACATTCATTATGCCACAAATGTCAGAGTGAATAAGCGCTAAAGGAAAACATGCTCTCTTGGCTTTACCAAAAGGCAATCTCGTTGCCTTTCCTTCCAGTCATTGCTCACATACCGACAAATCTATCGTATCTATAGATCCAAAAAGACCAGCTTTAGCTAATCTCTTTAGATGGTCCTGCCTAATGTGTCCTAACTCGACATTCCATTTAACATTAGTAACAGAAGAATTACTACTTGAATTTCCAGTGACAAAACAGATGTGGTTTTATTAATATGAATAGTATCTAATAGTATAAACCCGTCTAATAGAAATCCATACCCATAAACTATGTTGTCCAGTAATACCTTAACATAATCTTGTTCGAATACAATTTTAAAACCAAGCTTAATCAAAACTACAATGGAAGCAAGATTTTGACGAACTTTTGGCGCATAAAACACATCATGGAGATAGAGAGTGCAACCTTTCCGCATCAACAATTTGTAGGTGCCAGTTCCAAGCACGTTCGTTGATGTTTTATTTACCATGTAAATGCTCCTACTTCCCTTTGGAATTCGACGGAAATCCACATATGCATTGCGATCCCGTGCTATATGGCCTGTGAACTGAAGCCCATAGTCCAATGAGGAACGCCTTAATCAACATTAAGCAATCATTAACAAATGCATTAAGGAAATTAATTTGTCATATATTACCTTGGCTCGTAATCACGAGCAAAGTGACCAGCTTCCTACACCAGCAATTCATGTTCCCGTTTCCTACACGCTTCCGCGGCCAGGCTTATTTCCACCACTGGCATTGCTTTCTCCCTTCCTAGGCTTGAAACCTTTCCATTTCTTTCTGCCCTTTGCCTAAGATCCAACCTTGTCAGATTCAACATAGCTTCTATTCCACTGATTTGTTTTTTCAAAGTAAGAGAATCTTCTAACTCTACATGTCGTGCGACATCATCAAAAGTTTGATACTATCGTTATGGGTAAGATTTATCTTGAGATGTTCCCAAGCATTTGGAAGATATCGAATTACAGCTTGAACCCATTGTTCATCAATTAACTTATGGCCAGCACCCTTCAGTTCACTTATCATGTTTGACATGACAGTGAGGTGTTGCCTCATGGTATGATTCGACTGCTTCTTGTAAGCGTCAAATTTCAGCCTCATGGTTGAAGTACCACCAAATTGTATCTTGACAATGGGCCCGCATGTACCATGGTCGAGTGCGGTTATTTTCAAAGCACATCATCATTTCTATGAAACTAAAAATCCTGCACTGAGGAAGGATAAAACGAGATAATTTCAGAGAAAATCGAATTTTTAGATCTTGATGAAGAAGCAACCATCGTTGGAATCGCTTCATAAATCGAACATCGAATTTCATCGAATTCCGAGACAATGGAATTTCAATGCCGAGGAATAAGGGCATTGTGACACTGGGCACATTTCGGAGTGGCTCAAGAGGTGCCACGTGTCATGTGCAAGGATTAAAGGCAAACATGAGCCTGGGCGCGGGCTATGGGTGGGACACATGGCATGATGCCATTTGATGAAAATCCCAAAGTAGAAGGATAAGTGGATAAGGAAATCCAATCCAACCAATGGTGGCTTGACATGCGGCATGAGTATGACAAGCCCTTCGACTCACTCTCCCAACCTAGCTTTGGGAGAAGGAAATGAGAGAAAATGAATGGAGAGTTTTGGTAGAGAGAGTGTCCACCTTCTTCAAATCTCGATCTGACCGTCGAACCTTGAGCTACAGGAAAGCTGCTCCCACGCAAGAGCTACACGTATGTACCAGTTTTGTGGAATTTCGACAACTCTGGGAGGTAGGAGTCTTCTCCTACTTGGTTTATTTTCGGCTTAAGAGCCATTTAAAATGGTTTGGATGGTGTGAGGCCGTGAGTGGCCGTTTGGTCAGTCCCAAAACTTGGGACTTGAATGTTAGAATTTTTGGGACCCATTTTGGATAGTCCAAGACTAATTTTGGACTGAAAATGGTCCATGTGTGCTTAATTTGTGTGTTGTTGCTTGATATTTGAATAACATGCAAATTGTGTGTAGGAGGTATAACCATCCGTGAATTATTTATGTTGCATGTAGTTTATAAATATTCATGTGACATAAAATAAAGCATTGGCATCATGCATTTGTGGCACAAGAACATCGCATGACACATCGGGTGCGAGTGTATGGTTTGGGTCGATTCTAGATTTAGTGTTGACTATGGTAAATCGGGCACCGCGGTTTGGTGCCATAAATTGTCGGGGATGGTAAAATCGATTACTACTGGTGTTGATGGTGGGCTCGGTAGCATGGGACATCATCCAAGCTGAGCGTATGATTTTAAAGTAATCGAAAAATGTCCAATGTAAAGATAAAAGTTTTATTAGGAATTGTCCAATGTTTGGAGGGTGTCCAATGCTCCTGAGGATGCTCCAAGGCTCGAAGGACGCCAAGTGTTCGTGAGGGTGTCTAGTGCCAGATGTCCAAAGGTTCGGCGATCTAGATTCGGAGGTTTCCCATGGTCGGAGTGTGTCCTAGGTTTCAGAGGATGTCCAAAGGATTTTAAATGTAAAACAAATATTTTTGTTTTGAAAATAATTTTCATACGTGTGTGAGGGAGCCTGAGGTAATTCTGGCACATAGTGGCATGTAGATTCAAGTAGGATCACATTTGCTTGAATGTGTTGCCAAGCATTACATATGCACTTAGCGGAGTAACCTATGTAGGGAATTCAACTACTAGGTATTGCTCACCTCAGAAAGGGAAAATTATTTCAGGTACAGAAGGCGCACTAGGGGATGGGACGCATCCGAGGTCTTAGAGACGACGAGATGGCCATATGTGGCTTTATTATGTATTTTTGTAAAAATCTAGGTAAAAGACCCAGTTTTGGATAAGTTGTAAATAAAACAAATTGTAAATAAATTCCTTTTGGTATAAAATATACATTTTGACGAGTATGGATAATGGACCCGATTGGGTCATTTTACTCATGTATTGGTCTCATGATATGAGACACACAAGCCTCGCAGGCCGATCGGCGGGTCAACCCTGACCCCCGATCGTATCAAAATTTCTCATGCTGCTCAACATCAAAATGCAAGAAACTATATCCTTGCGCTTATAGGCTTGATATGCTTCCATATCTCACCTGTGTTGGGTAGTTGTTCCATGCTTAAGCTCAGCCATCGACTGCGTGATTGTCTCCAACATATCTTGCTCTTCCAAGAGGTACTAAATTTTGCGATGTCAAACATCATAATTTTTGTCGTTTAGTTTGTCCCCTTGGTTCAAATCGACAACTATGCTTCTAGTAGCAACCATTTCAACTAAACAAAGAAAAACCTAACTTAGCACAACTCACAACCTATTGATCTATAACATGTCACAAAGTTCTAAACTCAAACAATAAAAAACTTATTCTTGTCGGAGAAACAAAAGGTTATCAAATTTAGACTAATCAATTTCTCATAACAAAACCTAGTTGATATGGTTAACTTAAATCTTAAGGGCCAATGATTTAAAGAGAGACACATTCAACTCTCATCCTAATATTCCCACAAAATAATAGCATATTTGCACATAGTCTCTCCAAAGCGCTTAACATTCTATTCCTCACTACATGTGAGAATAAAATGTAATTAGCATTCAACTTATAAGGCATAAAAGTATATTATTATATATTTATTTCTGTTTTTTATTCATTTCTCTAGTGACCTTCATGTTCTCTTCTAGCAAATTCCCTTCCGATCAATTTCCCAGACATTTTCTTCATCCATTGGAATATCTATCGATTTAATAGATCGCCTAATACCACTTTGTATTTGGCGCTCCAGTTGCTTATTCAACTTGGCTACAATATTCTCATAGCTCAACTTGCTCACCCATTCAGTAAGGGCTTTTTTCTCATAATCCCATGAATTAGACAATGAGTCAAGCACTATACACATTTGTTGTTCCACATACAACTCATAATGCTTATTGAAGGTCACATGAAAGCTCCACAACTTATCATACATGACACCAATGTGTTCTTCCAAAGAATGATTTGGGTCTTTTATTATATTCACATATCGCTCCAAAGCGATCATAATTTGTTCTCCCATTATATATAAAGGGTGGAGAAAATTTTTAGTATCTTGTGCTTTGTTTGCTTCTCTCTACAACTGTTGTTGAATAGATGTATTGAACAATTATAAGAAATAAATCATTCAACATTTCATTTAAGCCAAACTTTAATTAACATGCACCCGATCACACTAATATACATTCATAATTTTGTAAAATATCAAATGACCTCAAAAGTTTTTGAAAGGGTGCTCATTAAATAAAGAATTAATTTTTTTATTTTTTTTTAAATTTCATAAAAAACGGAGTCCGAATGTGATCAAACGAATCACCAAAGCTACCAACGCATGCTAATTGCCACATCACCCTGGCCAACGAACAACTAACATGTCATTTGGTCAATGCATCTCAATTGCCACGTCATCCAGTCAAACATGTCAACTCCTGCGCCACATGGACAAATCATATCCTGACATTTGGCTCTATCAGAGCTTGCCAAGTGGCGCAATCAGATGCTGCCATGTGGTCCCTCCATTCGCCTTACCGCCATTGTCCGGGCCAACTACCACGCCAAGAACTATGTCACCGGATGGTCAATCACTGTGTCACCGATGGTTAACTGCCATGTCACCGATGGTCAACTTCCATGTCATCCTACCGATCAACAGTCGCCACCACCACGTAATTGTCGGCGCCGGTAATCGAAAATGAAGGAAATTTTCCATAAATTTTTAAAAAAACACTATAATTCAACTGTAACTCCAAAAAAAAAAAAAAGTGCTTTGGAAAGGTCTCGACAAGATCTTTCCATCCATACCAAATTTACATCAAAACACAGACACAAAAAAAACGAAAAAAAAAAAATTTTGATGTTCGTTTTCTCTTTGTTATTTTTCAAAAAAAACTAAAGCACAAAGAGCACCATACTGGTTCTTATACCAATGTAAGATTTCTCATTTGCAATCTGGAACAAAGAGATTTGTCGGGGCTGCCAGAACTCTGTCTTCAAATGCTTTAGGCGAGAATCATATCACTTTGATGGAATTTGTTATGAGTTTTTCACAATACGAACACCCTTTCAATATCTCTGTAGTTTTTTTAGAATGGTCTACAAATGTGAGAGATCTTTCATATGAGGGAGATGATAGATTTTCCAACTTCTTGTTTTTCCAAATTTCGAAGGTGTCTCGTGTCTCGTATTTATATCTGATGTCTTTGGGTTGACGGTCGAGTCAAGCCCACTTTGCAACCCATACCATAATCTCAAACAAAGACTGGTTGTAGCTGGTTTCGATCCATTTTGGCCTAAATTTCGATCGAGTCAGCGCATAAAATAGGTCAAGCCAATTTGCCCAACTTCTATTTTTTATTTTTTTATTTTGAAAGCTAATCACTTTTTAATATAATATAGTAATCTGTCTCAAATGAGACTCGAACCTCTCCCCTCCCCACATCCAGCCATTTTAACGTTGACGTTCTAACCAACTAAGCTAGGCTTGTGGACTTGGTCAACTTCTATTAGGGACTACATTTTATCAACTCAATCTCATTCTACATGGGTCAACGCGAAGATATTTAAAATAATATAAATACCAAATGAGCTAATTTACGATTATATATATGACTCTCCTCTTTTCTTCTCATCTTGTTCTCTTGTAACTCCTTTTCCTCAACAAAGAGTGATTTTTGATCATTTTTTTTTTTCCCGAAATCAATTCTACGTGACTTTTCTTTCATTTTCTTGCTTAATAAAGCCGTTATTTCCACGGGCGATTTAAAGGTACTTGCTTTTTTGTGTTGTCGCTGCTTACCTTCGCTTGTTTATCGTCGGCTTGTTAGATGGTAATATGGGTCGAGTCCAATGGGCTAGCCCACTTTAGCCCGATTTTTTGGGGTTAGATTGTAAAATTTACATTTAATAAATCGACCAATTTGACTTGACCTGCTTTTGCCTCGTGGGTACATGTGGGTTTGGCCCAAGTTAGCCCAATTGTCCTAAAATTTTTATTTAATTTTTATTAAGTAACTTAACTTAGTAATTGAGATTTTCAAGGATTCATTTATAAATTGGGTATTTTGGCTATCTTATGTAGCATAAGGGTTTTAAAAAATAATAAATATTATAACATATGATTAATATATTGTATTTGTTTGATTTTTATTTCAAATTCTAAATGTATTTTTAATATAATTTATATGATAATTTAATATTTAAAAAAATTTGTATAAAAAAATTATGGAATGCATTTGAATTAAATAAATTACATTTTTAATATTGAATATATTTTTATTTATCTCATTAATTTTATTATAAACATTTACAATTTCATTTTTTTTTATAAAAATGAAGTTGTACTAGTTTATAAATTAAATTAAATTCAATAACTAAATTATCAGTATACTTTAAATAATTTTATTACTAAACTAGTATGGTAACAAAATATTTTTATTTTTAAAATAATTAAACAAAAATTACACACGATTTATTTCCTAATATGATTACATCTTTCCGTAAAAGATGAATTTCAAATAAATAAGATATTTCATTATTATACGATTAATATGCATTTTTGAAAACAATATTTTTTATTCTAAATATAAATGAAATTTATGTTGTTAATTATTTATAAATTACTACAAATGAAGATAACTTAACCACCATTGAAGATGCATACCTTTTCTAATGTGGAATCACGTGTTATTATTGGATATTTTTAATATGCAATCACATGTTATTATTTGATATAGTGAGGATGAAGATTTCAGATATATGAGATTTCATTTATATTTTTGGAAATTGTTTTTTTATATATGTTATTAAGTTGTTACTTTATTGTATTTGATACTAGTTATCTAGTTAGTTTGATACTTTGATTATGTAATTTCTGTATTTATATTATTTATTATTAAATTTGTTTACAATTATTGTATTGTTTAGAGTCAATAATTTTATATATTAATTATTATTATATATTTATATATAATTATTTATATTTATTTGAAGAGTGATGAATTTGTAAAATTAATTTTTTTAAGGTTTTAATTCGTTTTAGCCCGTTTTGGCTCTCAACCCGTATGAGCCGGGTCGGTAAAAATTACCGGTCAGAGATGTGATAGATTAACTAGCCCGTACTCGCTTTGGCTTGCAATCCAAATGGGTCGTTTCAAATGGGCCTGACCCGCTTATCACTTACTTATTACGATGTAGTTTTGTTCGCCATCTGGCTGGCCGTTTTTTATGTTTATCTATGGTTATTCGTGATACGGACTTTATGTCAATTTGTTATACTATTAGCTTAGATATTGTTTCATTATATTTGATTTCTAAATATTTGCATCAGCTAGGATATTAAAAATGTTTAATATCTAGGTTTCTAGCTATTCATTAAATTCTTTGTTTCTGCAGTTCACTACCACCGAGAGATTACGATAATCAGAGAAAAAATTTATTTTCTTTTCCTTCTCTCCCTTTCTTTCTTACTTTCTATGTTTCGCCTATTCAAACCTCCATTTCGACATTCTTACTCTCCACTGCATCAACTTTCCTTCATCATTTCAACAAATCAAAAAAAAAAAAAAAAATTATCAGTTCGAACCCCGACTAGCCGCAGTGCTCCTGGATCACTAATTTTCAATTCAACCTCCAAAATTCATGCACTGTTCATTATGACCCATTGGGCTTAGCCCATATTCCCACCAAAAAGATAATTGTGTAACCTTAAGTGTGATTATATATGAACTCTTATTTGTATTAGGATTAGATGTAAGAAATGATGAAAAGATCTAGTTGAATCTGATATATATATATATATATATATATATATATATATATATATATATATATATATATATATATATATATATATATATATATATATATATATATACGATAATTAAAAAATTATTTAAAATTTAAATGTATATATTTAATTTACTTATAAATTATTTTGAAAGTATATATAATGATAATATCTATTAGTTTTGAATTTTTTTTAAATTCATTTATTATATTTATATTTGTTTAAAACATATTTAATAACTATTTATATTTATATAAAATATTATATTCAAGAGCTAATTTCTAAAATTTGATAGTTGCAATGAAATATTTTGATATTGACACAATTTATAATTAAAAATTATTTCAATATTTTTGAGTAATTTATTAAATAATTATAATTTTAAAATTATAATTTATCAGGTATTATTAAAATATTTTTGATAAAATAGTAAATATATTATTAAAGGGAATATTAAATGTATTATTAAAATTAAATACTTATTTGGATAATATCTTTATTCAATATATTTTAATATAATTATTCTGAATTTTAGAAATATTTCCTAAAATCATTGTTGAGAAATTATAGGACATGGGCGATTTTATGGGTTTTTTTTCTTCTTTTCTGCACATTGGCACGCTCCCTGCTTGATCGATTCTTTCTCTGAAATATCGCCTTCACACCGATATATCGCCAATATTGTTCGATTTTTCTTGATTTTTCGATCAAATGATTATCAAAGTTCGAGCATTCGCTGGATCGACTAACACTGATATATCGATTATATATCGTCGATATATCCCGACATTTTAAACACGGGATGTAAGTGCCTTTTATTCATTCCTATTGTTTATAAGATAAATACAAAAAAGTGAAATGAAATTTTTTTTTTTTTGTCATAAATATTTTAGTTACAATGTAGTGTTTTATTATGACTTAAACTCAGAATTCCTCCCCATACCTTGTCTTTTTGAAACATTGAGCTAGGCATGACAAAATGAAAAATATTTAAAAGAGGATTAATGAGACTAATGAAAATATATTTAATATTAAAACTATAATATATTTAATTGATTTGTATTTATAAAAAAATATTTATATTATATAAATTATATTAATTTCTTAAAATTTTAAAATAAAATAGCTTAACATAAAAATTTAATACATTAACCATATATTATAATAATAATAATTATTAAATCCATGTCAAATATCAATTATTTGTAGATAAATTTAAAATCACAATTATTAAGGCTACTAAAATAAAAATAAAAAATTTCGACCAATCGAGCCAACCTGCACTAAAACTCATAGGTTACGAGCCAAAATGGTCAGCCAATTTGGCCCTCTATTATGTTCTTACCACCAATTTTACATCCTCATAGGGTTGGTAAACCGACCAAATTTCAACCTACTTCGGCAAGCCAATTATGGTTATGAAGCCAAATGGGCCGACTAATCTAACAAATTTCTATTCAAAGTTAGCCAACCAACCTTACGTTAGTTGTAGGCCAAAATGGGCTAAAATATTAAAATGCTAAAAAATTAATTTTATAAATTCTATCATTCTTCAAATAAAATAAATAAATATATAAAAATATAATAATAATTAATATATAAATGATGGATTTGAAACAATATAATAATAGTAAACAAATTTAAATAACAAATAATGTTATAACATCAAGTATAACCAAAGATAAACTAACTACCTAAATAGTACCTCAAAACAATAAAATAACCTCCATCATCATCCTCATTATATCTAATAATAACATGTGACGCTACATTGGAAGATGTACTTCCTCACTCCGGCTGAAGCCATCATCTATTAATTAAAATTCTAGAATGTTAACAACATAAATTTTATTTATATTTGGAATCAAAATATTTTTTTCAAAATGCACCTCAAATCTGCGATAGAATATCCATCTTACTAGAAATATATAATCATATTAGGAAAGAAATGTATAAATTTTGTTAATTATTTAATTATATCACATTTTACATAACACTAGTTTAAGTAATAAAACTATTTAAACTATATTGATAATTTAGTTATTTAATTTAATTTATACAACCTTATTTTTATCAAAAAAAAAACATATATGATTGAATAAAATTTAAAGGAAAAATACAAAAAAAATGAAATTGCAAATATTTAAAATAAGATTAACAAGATAAATTAAAATATATTCAGTATTAAAATCGGTAATTTATTTAATTCAATGAATTCGTAATTTTCCATACGATTTTTTAAATATTAAATTATCATATAAATTATATTAAAAATATACATTTAACATTAAAACAACAAAGTTTAATATATTAATCATATATAATAATTATTTTTTTTAAAACCCTTATACTACAAAAGCATATATTTGACACTATGTTTTTAGCCAAAATATCGAGTTTTATATATGAATAATTGAAAATCTCAATTACTAAGCTAATTACTTAAAAAGATTAAAATACATTTTGACAAACATGTCAATTCAGACCAAAACCACATGGGCCACTTCTGGGAAAAACTGAAGTTGGGCCACTTGACCTGGTTTTATTCACGGCCTTAAATTTCCATAGCTCAACCTCTAAAGTCAAAGCAAAGTAGGCAGCCCATCGAGCTCAACTCATATTGTCGCTCTACCAACACCCAAAAAATCGGGGCCAAAATTGGCCGATCCATCAAGACAATCCATATTGCTAGCTCTAGCCGTAAAGTTTATTTAGTTGCACCATTTTATTTACCTTTAGCTAGTGTCATTGATCGGAGCCATTACCCTTCTTTCTTATAGTATGCAAGTTTTATGAGAAGAAATCTAAAAATATAAAATAAAATTCTTGTTTTAAAAGATAATTATGTACCCAAAAATATAAAAATATAAAATAAAATTCTTTTTTTTTGTTGATCATAGATTACTAGCATTTATGAACTTATTATTTAGGTTCTCAATTATTTTTAAGATATAATACACTTACTAATGAATCTAACACTTTAAGCATTGTATTAAAAACCCTAACCTTCTTTTCTTTCAACTTTTTCTTTGTTAACTTCTTTTTCTTTAAGTAAGGAAGGGTGGTCATTTTTGGCCTGAAATCACCTTCTACACCTCTACCATCAGTATCTTCCTTAATAAAGTAGTTATTCCATAAGATTTAGGTTTCCAATTTTTTTTTTTTTTTAGTGTTTTAGTCATTGTCTTGGTGCGACGTGTGATAGTCATTGTCTTGGTGCGGCGTGTAGTTATCGTCATCATGGTGTGACGTTTATTTGTGTGAAGACGATTCAGATGAGTAAAATATATCCGATTAGCAACAAGAAATCAAATCAATGGTTGTCAATATGTTGAAGAATTGAAATCATAAGTATTATAGTCATAATAATGATATCAAATAATGACTAAACTATCGATGTATAGGTTCGAACCGACCATTATATGTTATTAATTTGGATATTGTTTTATCCTCTATGGTTTTTAGTGATTTTGATTTTATGTTTCTATCAATGTATTGCTAGTTTGAATCAATAAAATTATTTTTCTCTTCAAACAAAAAACACATTTAGCATTGCTTAGTTTGAAGTTTATTTGCTAAGTGAAAAAATTGAAATTAATAATTCTATCTAAAAGAAATGATGATTACTTTATTTTTTAAAAAATTATGCAAATAATTTTATTTTCTTTGTTTTTTTGAAAATGTAATGGAAAACAATAGACAACCGTGTTATGTATTTTAAAACTGTTTTTTTTTTAAACAAAAACTATTTTATCTTTAGATTTGCTAAATGGAAATATAATGTCGTGTAACATTATTATATTTATCATTTTATTTTTATATTCTTGAACCAAGATTTGTTTATATTAAATCCATTTCAACATTCATTGTATAATTTTCATATAATATAATATTAATAACACAGATTGTTACGACTTTAATATTTATTCATAACAATAACAATAATTTGCTCGACCCTTGACTAAAATGATAAAAGAAATTATAGGTGTCTCAGACCGACTCTAATGCAAAGCAAATGGAAATAAAAAATAAATAAAATAACAATAATTCAATTAATATTGAAGTAATTAAAAATAAAATAATAATAATTTAATTAATATTGAAGTAATTAATAAAAGACAAAATGATAAAAAGGGAAAAAAGTTGGAAAAAGTAGGGGTAAATGTACAAAAAAAAACCCCTCATGTTTTACCAAATATCTCATTGGTCCCAAGAGGCCCCTCCAGTTTATTTCCACAGCTAAAATTAGCACATGTCGTAACTTTGAGCTTTAAATGGCCAAGCCAATGTTAACTTGGCTATTAAACAAGTCATGTAAGCAGCTAATGTAAGACCCGAGAAATTCCAATTAATGGAAATATAAAACCCCAAACTGATTGAATGTTATAATAGTAGTTTTTGAACTGATTAGAGGTCCAATGATAAATGAGGGTAGATTAGGAATTTAAAACGTCCGACGCCATTGGGCATAAAGAAATTTTCGAAAATTGTAATCGGTGCCCTAAGGAATAGCGATTTTATTTTATCCCGATGGTGGCTTGCAGCGAATTTTTAAGAAATTTCAGTCTTATGACTTTGAAATGATATTTAGAAGAGAATTGAGATTTAAGTGAATAGTGATTTTCTGATTGAAATTTGGAGCCCACAGCCGATATTTTTTGGAAATTGGGCCGAAAATACGAAAATGTCCTGAAATAATCATAGAGTCTAACGAAACTGAAACGGAGTGAAACGGGGTCCGTTTGGATAGTTTCCCGCGATCCGAACGTAATCCTGATAATAATACGCTATTGTCCTGACACGATTTTAATGATTTTAAATCCGATTTCGGTGATTTCAGAGCCTGAAATTCACTATGAAGGATTTAGTTAGAATATTTTATGTTCAAATTTAAATATAGACGACCATAGAATATTTTTGACATATAATCGATATAAAAACAGTAAAAGGCGAAACGGAGATAAAATCTGCTATAAGAGAGATATTTAATTGTACTAGCCAATCAAAATCTTTCTTAATGGCTAAGTTATGATTTAAATAAAGGGTAAATGACTTGGTCTCATAAAAATGGACCTATGAGAGGCTTCGATTTAAAGGGTAATTCACTACAATAACCAATTGAATTCGACTTAAGGGTAATTTTGGAAAGTTGGAATTTAAAGCAAAATTAGGGATTTAAGTCTCCAAATAGAGGAGATCAATGTATGAGAAGGAGAGAAAGGAGAAAGAGAGAAAGAAAGGGGAGAAAGGAGAAAGAGGAAGAGAAAGGAGAAATCCAAGTTGGAGAGGTGAGTTTTCTTTGTTTTCTGCCGCGATCTTCAAGTGGGTAATCAAGGAGAGGAGCCAAAGAAACTCAAGAAACAAGTAAGTTTTCATGGCGGGAAAGAGTTTGATGTTTTCCATGTTTAATGTCTTAAATTTGGTATGGATGTTAAATTGATGGTATTTAAGGTTTAATGGTGCTGAATTTAATATCAATTGAGAAAGCCATGGTTTAGGGGTTAGGTTTTGACAAAATCAAGTGAGTAAGTGTTAGGTTTGATAGTGAATTGTGTGTTAGTGTTGAAATGGGGGTATAATGCATCAGATTTAAGTGTTTAGAGGAAAGAAAAAATGGAAGAGAAACACATTTTGGTCAATTTTGGGCAGTGGCCTTGGTACAGAAATGTCCTGTTTTCTGTTTTGACCAGTTTTGGTATTTTGGCCATAACTTGCTCAATTTTGATCCGATTTGAGGATTAAGGGCTACGTAAAATAGACTTGAAGGAGAACAAAACATAAGAAGAAGGTATCGCCAAATTATGATCATAAGTGGCCTAAATATTCACTCAAAGTAGGACCATGTGCAAGCCAAATTCTGGTTCAGTTTTTGAACATAGATTAGCCCGTTATTTAACGTAGCGAAGCCTTTGTTCGAATTGGGTGATTCCAATTGAATAGAACCCTTAGCACCTTAGCTTTAAATGAGTATAAGGACATAGTGTGTCAAAATATGAAGTCAAGACTCGGAAAAATGAGTAATACAAACTGTCACTAGAAAAATCGGTAAATGACTATTAGTTGGCATGAAAATGCCATAACTTTAGCTTCTGATGATCCGAGCTGGATTGATTCCACCTTGGCAAAATAGATTCCTAGAGGAACAAGAATATAGAATGAGTGTTTATGGTGGATTAAATGGAAATTATGGTTAATGTGTAATTGTGATTTTCTTGGAAAAGGTGAAAAAGACTATCTAAGGAACGGGAACTCAACCTAGGAAGCAAGCGATCGAGCAGAACTCCGTGAGTGAAAATGATATTTTGGAAATTGAGTTTTTACAAGTGAATGATTTAATGTTAAACTGAAGTTTAATGGAAATGTTTTATCTGTGATCAATATATATTTATATGTATATGAAATATATGCATATGTTAAGGTATTATGAAAGTTTAAAATGTAAAGAATGCATTTGTGTTTTAATGATAAAGTAAAGGATTTAAATGGATTTATAAATGTATTTTGGAAGAAATGTTTTAATGATACACTAAACCCCTATGACTGGCAGGATCGATATCAGTCAAGTACTTTAAGCTGCAAGGATTTAGGAGGTAAAGTTATAGGTTACTAAATCGAGGGGGAAATAGGTGTCAGGAGTAATATCCTTGCCACGTGATAAAGTGCTATGACTGAACCCTATGCAAAGCGTGAGCTCGCAGCGAGTGGTTATGACTGAATGATCGCCCTCACCGTCGCATTCTAAACTCGTCGGTGTGTTTATTCCCCTGGGTTCCATCAGAAAGAAAGAAAAAAGAAAGAAAGAAAGAAAGAAAGAAAGAAAGAAAGAAATAAAGAAAGAAAGTTTACTGTGACAAATGTTTAAAGCATAAAATGGATTTTAAATGCATGTTAGTTTATCGAAGAAAGTTTAAGGCATAAATGTTTAAGGTATAAATGGATTTAATTGTATAAGTATGTATTATTTTGGTATATACTGAAAATGTTATTTTAATGAAATGTACACTCACTGCTCCTTTAGCTCATTCTTTTCCCAATGTTTCAAAACATTTTCAGACTGAGATAGGTGCACAGTGTAGCGCCCTCTGCAATAGTCGAGCCATCAAGGAGACGACAATTGATTTCATTGTATATAATTTTCCATATCAGATATGTTGAATTTTCATTTTGTTATATATATGTATATGTATAAAGTTGAAAAGGAACTACGTGGGGCTTTGATCCTCGCGGATGAGGTACGAGGCTATTCCGCTTAAGTCCGCTCAAGCCCAAATGCTTTGATAAAATGCATGGAATTTAAGAGGGTTTGAATGTTTTGATGATTTGAAGTAAAACAAATGTATATGTATGTATATTGTGTTGATTGGGTTGTGGGACGAAGTCCTAATATGGAAGTATAAAATTGAAGTTTATAAGTGTTTTAAATGCTTTTATCAAAGTTTTGTAAATTTGGGAAAGTCCGAAAACAGAGGAAACTTCGCCAATTTTTCGAAAATCCAAGTGTTTGAAAAACAAAGAAAAGAAAAGAAAAAAAATTTATCACTTCGCCTACATTATTTTCAAAGATATGTTAAAGATTGTAAAGGGGTTCGCCTACGGATTTTTATTTGACAAGCTTTAGAAAAGCCTTTATATCCATTGAGTACGGAGGTCCCCTTTGGGTTCATGAGGTTAACTGGTCGGATCCTTCAACTGGCATCGTGAGCTACTGCTTTCGAAAAATGTTATAAAGATTTGAAAATTTTATTTTCATATGATTGTTTTAATGTTTTATTTTAAATTTAAAATTATTTATGATTTAAAATCATATATGCATTACATGACATAGTAAAATTTTGACCATTAAAATGCCGCCGAGGCTGACTCGCCACCAGAGAGCCCCGAGGCATTAGTACCACCACCCAAATAATGAGGTTTCATTTATAAGAAATAATACTAGATCTTTGAGTCGGAAGGCCTAGGCAAAAAGGAGTCTCTGACTTTAATTTCAAAGATTACATTTGGAGGATAGAGAATAGTGTGAGTGAAAAGATCATAAATGTTGGAAAAGAAATTGTAGGCATGTGTAGAAGAGTCCCACTCATCATCAACACCTTAGGAGGAATATTAATGTAATGTAAATCAGACTCGTCCAAATGGGAGTCTATTCGTCTGAATGAAAATCTGTTACTACTTCAACATGGAAATGATAATGTTCTACGGGTTCAAACAGGGATGAGCAATTAGAGGACATGGGAGATCGATATTTCAAGGAATCAGTGTCAAGATGATTGTTGAAAAAAAAAAAGTTGAAGAAGACGATTCTAATGATAGATTAACATATAAAATGCATGATCTTATACATAATCTTGCACAATCAATTGTAGGATATGAGGTCCTTATTCCAAGAAATGCCACAAGTCATGTATCAAGAGAAGTTAGTCATGTATCATTGCTTGAAAAGTTGAATCCAATGATAAAAGATAAAATGGAAAAACCAAAAAAGGTCCATATCATGGCTTGAAGAGGTTTGATGTAGGTTTTAGTCCGTAGATTCGACCACAAGAAGGTCGACACTTCACACACAAGACGGCCGTAGTAGAGGCCAGTAGCTAGGGATGAGGAGCATGGGTTTGAAATCCCAGCTACGCACATCAAGGACGTAAATGGAGGTTAACGTGGGTTCAGGAGGTTCCAAGAAGTACCATGGTTTTATGGATTATTTATTCAACCTTCAATCATATATTAAGGCTTAAATATTAATTGACATGATTCTAGGTTGATTCATAAGAAATTGAAAAGAAAGAATGAGATTATAAGGATTGTCAATTTAGGTCAACCTTGGAATGTAAATGGAAGTGATGTTGTTTGATTGGTTTTAATTGGATTTAATGACATTCCTTGAAATGTTCAAGGAATTAATGGAATTAGTGTTGAATAGAAATGAGATGAGAGGGTTAGGCCAAGAAAGGGTTTAATTGGAATGCATTGGTTTGATTTCTAGTTTAAGTAAATCAATGACATTGGTTGAATTATCAAATATAAATTAAGTTGGAAAGAAAATGGAAGAAATTGAAGAAATAATTATGAAGGTGTGACATGTAGGATTTGACCACCTTGGGGAGAAGTATGGAAAGTTGAGTTTCCATTGATTTTAATCAATCGAAGTGATTATACGCTTAATGGAATGTGTTAGAATTAATGTTTTAAGAAGAAGAATTGATTAAGATATAAATGTAATTTTTTGCTAAGGCATGGGCATTATGGTTTTTCACTTTAAGGATGCTAATATTTAATTTAAGTGCTACAAAGATGTTGTCACGAGCCTTGATTTAATTGGAAGTGAATTGATAAGTTGAGACTTCATGACAGGATGTTCCCAAGACAAAGATTCGCACGGCACGGGCATTTTGAGTTTCTAAGTCATGCCATTTGACTTACGAATGCCCCAAATTCGCTTATGGATCTCATGAACATGATTTTCAGGTTTTCCACGAGATCGCTTGTTATCGTGTTTATCGACGCATATACCGATCTATTCGGGCAAAGGAGAAGAACATGCAGCACTCGGGGATAATTTCGCAAAACATCAAGGAACATAGGTTATATGCTAAACCCGCAGTGTCTGCTTTGGCTCGATAGTGTCGCCTTTTTAGACACACATAGTTTCGCAGAGGGATCTCAGTGGGATCCGTAGGTCGGTTATATCGAATTGGAAACCTCCTACGAGTGTTACGTAGATAAGGAGTTTTCCGGTTTAAGGTATTATCGTAAGTTCGTTGAGGGATTTTCTAAAATAAATACACTTGGACTAGACTGACAAAGAGCAGGAACCATTTATGGCCGAGGCTTGTCGCCAGAGTTTTGATGAACTCGAAAAGGAGATTGACTCACCCAAGACTTACACTTCCATCAGTAAGGTGATGGCTTTATAAAGCATTGTGATGCCCTAGGCATGGTATAAGTTATGTATTAATGCAGAATGACAAGGTGATTGCATATGCTTCTAGTAATCAAGAAGCATGAATGCACTTTCCTACACACGACACTCAGCCAAGAAATAGTATTTCATTCATGATATGGAGGCATTTATTTATATGGAGTACATGTAGGATTTTACTGGATCATAAGAGCTTCATAAAGATCTATTTACGCAGAAGGAACTGAACATGAGAAAGAGGAGATGGATTGAACTGGTCAAGGATTATGAGTGTACCATTGAATATCATCCTGTAAAGGCGAACGTGGTAGCAGATGCTCTTAGTAGGAGACCCATGAGTTCCATATCGCACTTGAGGGTCGTGCATCTTCCTCGACTCATAGAACTGAGGTCCTTGGGTGTGAGACTGGAACTGACAGATTCAGGAGCATTGTTAGCCACATTTCAGGTATGTCCTGTATTGATAAACAGGATTAGAGAATTTTAGATTCAGGATCCACAGATAGTGAAGTTGAGAGGTGAAGTAGAGTCTGGGCAACGAGGAGATTTATCATTGAGAGAGGATGGTACCGTGGTCATGGGGCAGAGGTTATGTGTACCGGATGTAGGTGATGTGAGGAGAGAGATTATGGAGGAAGCCCATTCCTTCGCTTATGCTATGCATCCGGGAAGTACAAAGATGTATCATACCCTAAAGGAACACTACTAATGGAGTTCGCATATAATAACGCTTATCCCGCGCATTGGTATGGCCCTGCGAGGCTCTTTATGGACGGAAATGTCGAACCCAAAGATGTTGGGATGAGGTAGGTGAAAGGAAATTATGTAGTCCGTAAAATTGTCCAAGTGACTCAGGATAAGGTCAAGGCTAGGAAGGGATAGACTGAAAATTTCACAAGACCGACATAGTGCGTTATGCTAATAATCGCTGCAGGACCTAGTGTTCGAGGTAGGGATATGGTATTTTTGAGGATTTCTCATGGAACGTACTAAGATTTGGGAAACGTGGAAAGCTCGAGTCCACTGGTGATATCGGGACCATACAGGATTGCCGAGAGTGATTGGAGAAGTGGCATATCGATTGAATTGGGCTATCTAATCTCGACCGCATTCACGATATTTTCCATGTTTCTATGCTCCATTTAAGTATATGCTAGACTTTCCACATGTATCACAAAGCAACCAAAGGGAAATACAGGAGAATTTGACACGAAGAGGAACCAATGCGCATCCTCGACTCGTCGAGAGCAGTGCCACCCCGCACCACAAGACTATTCTCCACGGTGAAGGTATCAGGGAGGGAGTCATACAAGAGAGGAAGCCATACGGGAGCAATGAGATGCATGAAGAGGCATTATTCTAATCTCTTTTATGAATGTTTTAATTTCGAGGACGAAATTTTATAAGGAGGGGTGATTATAAACCCCAAACCGATTGAACGTTATAATAAAGAAGCTAACCGATTAATCTAAACGATGTAAATGAGGGTAGATTAGAATTTAAAACGCCCGACGCCATTCGGGCATAAAGTGAAAATTTTCAAAATTGTAATCTGCAGCCCTAAGGAATAGTGATTTTTCTTATTTTATCCTCGATGGAGGGGGTTTGCAAAGGATTTTAAGAAATTTCAGTTCCTATGACTTTGAACCGGAGCATTTAGAAGAGAATTGAGATTTAAGTGAATAGTGATTTTCTGATTGAAATTTGGAGCCCGCGCGATATTTTTGGAAATTGGGCCAAAATACGAAATGTCCCGAAATAATCATAGAGTCTAACGAAATCAAACGGAGGAAATCTAACCGCTTCGATAGTTTCCAAAGCATCCGAACGTAATTCTGATAATAATACGCTTATTGTCCTGACATCGATTTTAATGATTTTAAATCCGATTTCTAAGATTTCGCAGCCCGAAATTCACTATGAAGGATTTAGTTAGAATATTTTATGTTCAAATTTAAATATGCATTTGATCATAGAATATTTTTGACATATAATCGATATAAAAACAAAGAAAAGGCGAAACGGAGATAAAATCGCTTATGCTATAGAGATGACCAGACTGTACCTAATCAAAAATCTTTCTTAATGGCTAAGTTATGATTTAAATAAAGGGTAAATGACTTGGTCTCATAAAATGGACCTATGAGAGGCTTGATTAAAGGGTAATTCACTTTACAATAACCAATTGAATTCTTTGACTTAAGGGTAATTTTTGGAAAGTTGGAATTTAAAAGCAAAATTAGGGATTTAAGTCTCCAAATAGAGGAGATCACGATGAGAAGGAGAGAAAGGAGAAGAGTAGAAAAGAAAGGAGAAAGGAGAAAGAGGAAGAGAAAGGAGAAACTAAGCCTGGGAGAGGTGAGTTTTCTTTGTTTTTCAAGCTTTCAAGTGATCTTCAAGTGGTAATCAAGGAGAGGAGCCAAAGAAACTCAAGAAACAAGTAAGTTTTTCAGGGAAAGTTAGGGTTTGATGTTTTCCATGTTTAATGTCTTAAATTCGGTATGATGTTAAATTGATGGTATTTAAGGTTTAATGGTGCTGGAATTTAATATCAATTGAGAAAGCTAAGTGGTTTAGGTTAGGGCTTTGACAAAAATCAAGTGAGTAAGGGTTAGGGTTTGATAGTGAATTGTGTGTGTTATGTTGAAATGGGTATAATGATCAGATTTAAGTGTTTAGAGTGAAAGAAAAATGGAAGAGAAACACATTTTTGGTCAATTTTGGGCAGCAGTCCCTGGTACAGGAAATGTCCTGTTTTCTGTTTTGATTCAGTTTTGGTATTTTGGCCATAACTTGCTCAATCCTGATCCGATTTGAGTGATTTATGGCTACGTAAAACAGACTTTGAAGGAGAACAAAACATAAGAAGAAGGTATCGCCAAATTATGATCATAAGTGGCCTAAAATATTCACTCAAAGTAGG
Organism: Tetrastigma voinierianum; assembly: GCA_016808115.1. NCBI lineage: Eukaryota > Viridiplantae > Streptophyta > Magnoliopsida > Vitales > Vitaceae > Tetrastigma > Tetrastigma voinierianum. Next base: position 98,997 of record JAEQBH010005516.1, on the reverse strand, counting down.
ACCATGTGCAAGCCAAATTCTGGTTCAGTTTTTGAACATAGATTGTTCGGTTATTCGACGTAGCCGAAGCCGCATCTAATCAGTGATTCCAATTGAAATAGAACCCTTAGCACCTTAGCTTTAAATGAGTATAAGGACATAGTGTCAAAATATGAAGTCAAGACTCGGAAAAATGAGTAATACAAACTGTCACTAGAAAATCGGTGACTAGTTGGCATGAAAATGCCATAACTTTAGTTTGATGATCCGATTGATTACTCCCAATTCCTAAGTAAAATAGATTCCTAGAGGAATAAGAATATAGGAATGAGTGTTTATGGTGGATTAAATGGAAATTATGTTAATGTGTAATTGTGATTTTCTTGGAAAAGCGTAAGGCAAGATCATCTGACTGAACGGGAACTCAACGGAAGCAAGCTGATTGGAGTGTGAACTCCGTGAGTGAAAAATGATATTTTGAAAATTGAGTTTTACAAGTGAATGATTTAATGTTAAACCCAAAGTTTAATGGAAATGTTTATTTTGCATCAATATATATTTATATGTATATGAAATATGTATGCATATGTTAAGGTATTATGAAAGTTTAAAAATGTGTAAAGAATGCATTTGTGTTTTAATGATAAAGTAAAGGATTTAAATGGATTTATAAATGTATTTTGAAGAAATGTTTTATTGATGGTTACCCTAAACCCCCCTATGACTGTTATGACTGATATCGTCCGAAGTACTTTAAGCGTAAAAGGATTTAGAGAGAAAGTTATGTGTTACTAAATCGGTGCAATATGCAATGGTAACATCCTTACACGTGATAAAGTGCTATGACTGAACTCCTATGCAAAGCGTGAGTTTTCTCCGCAGCTGCATGTTATGACTGAATGTGACTGCCCTCACCGTCAAGATTCTGAATTGCTCGTTGTGTTTATTCCCCGGGTTCCATCGTAAAGAAAGAAAAAGGAAAGAAAGAAAGAAAGAAAGAAAGAAAGAAAGAAATAAAGAAAGAAAGTTTACTACAGACAAATGTTTAAAGCATAAATGATTTTAAATGCATAAGTATTTATTGAAAGAAAGTTTAAGGCATAAATGTTTAAGGTATAAATGATTTTAATTGTATAAGTATGTATTATTTGGGTATATACTGAAATGTTATTTTAATGAAAATGTACACTCACCGGGCTCCTTTAGCTCATTCTTTTCCCCTATGTTTCAAAAACATTTTCAGACTAGATAGGTGCACAGGTAGAAGGCCCCCGTGCAATGAAGTCGAAAGCCATCAAGGAGACGGTATTAATTGATTTCATTGTATATATAATTTTCCATATCAGAGCATGTCAATATTTTGTTATGATATGTATATGTATAAAGTTGAAAAGGAACTACGTGGGCTTTGATCCTCGGATGATAAGACGTAGCGCCGCTTAAGTCCGCTCAAGCCCAAAATGCTTTGATAAAATGTGCATGGAATTTAAGAGGGTTTGAATGTTTGAGGATTGAAGTAAACAATGTATATGCGTATGTATATTGTGTTGATCGGGTTGTGACGAGAAGTCCTACTACGTGGAAGTATAAAATTGAAGTTTATAAGTGTTTTTAAATGCTTTTATCAGGTCTCAGAATTGGGAAAGTCCGAAAAACAGAGGAAACTCCCGGCCAATTTTTCTCTCGAAAAATCCAAGTGTTTGAAAACAAAAAGAAAAGAAAAGAAAAAAATTTATCACTTCGCCTACATTATTTTCTAAAGATATGTTAAAGATTGTAAAGGGTTCGCCCATGGATTTTATTTGACAAGCTTTAAGGAAAAGTTTCTATATCCATTGGAGTACACGGGAGGCCTCTTGGGTTCATGAGGTTAATCCGGTCTAGATCTCTAGAGGATTACTTTTCGTGGGACTACAAAGGAAGCCACTACAAACAATTTTCACTCACGGTTTTTCGCCAGAGACAACCAGATTTGGGAAATGCAGTCCACTGGGAAGAGCCTTCGTACCAACCGAGCCAGCTCAAGTGGTACCGTAGATGCTTCCCATTGACTAAAGACCCTAGGTCCCCGGGTTCAATCTCTGGGAGGCGAAAGGAACTCAATGGGAATGAGGATATCCTATGAGCCGCAGCTTCCACCGGGCGGTACCCACAGGTGGTCACGGGCGGGCGGCCCCACAATAAAAGCGCTTTATCAAGGTCTGCTCTTCGTGATCACTGGTGTTTTCGTGGTTATCGCAATTCACCTGCATCACGGGCAGTTTCTTCAGTGGGTCTCTCCACCACGCATGCCTTCCGCTTTCCGCAGAGCCGGTCTCAGTGGGCGAGGTTCAATGGGGGAGCATCTACTACCAACCGAGCTACTAGCTCACTGGGTAGTGCAGACGCTCCCCATCGGGACCTTAAGCCCCCCGGTCCCGGCTCGAGCCCCACTGAGCGCCGAAAGAACTAAGTGGCGCATGATATTCCTCGTGAGCGGGACCCCACCAAGGGCACCTGGTTACGGCGCGACCCCACAAAGGCCACCGAAGGGCACCCCGTGGTCACGAAGGGTGTGGACCCCACAGGAAAAATGACAAAATTGTAATTTCGATTACAAAATTGTAATTTTGGTTAAAAATCCAGAATTTATTCTCTAGATCTCGGATGACTAAACGGATTTCACCGTTGGAATCGTCTCGCGAAATCTAGCTAGCACATAAAATTTTGTTAAATTCCGAGATTGTCGGAGTTGACACATTTTACGAGACATCGCGTTTCGGGTGCCGTAAAACGATTTTCGATGTGATGAAAGTCACATATATCACGTACTCATGTGCCATAAGTGGTATGAGTAGAGAACGATGAAATGGACGTCGAGATAGTGCCGACATCAACTGGGAAATGAAGGGACATAATAGGTATCAATTGTTTGGTCACTAGAAGACAAAATATGTACATGCCTTGTCTTCAAATACAAAAGAAGCAAAATGTGAAATGAAAGGGGTCGGATCCAAGAGTCAAAATGGAGAAATTCTTAGCGGAGAGAGAGTCTTCCTTCTCTTTTAAAATACGCAACATCCGACCCTGGGCCGCCAGCCGACAAGAAGCGAGAAGTTACTCTACGCAGAGGGCCACGCTGCGGACACCTGACGTGAGTTTTTGACAAACTCCAAGAGGTAGGGGTTTCTTCCTACTTGCGTTTTACTCTTTGTTTAAGAACATTGTAAATGTTTGAGTCGAATGAGGCCGTGAGGGGCCTTTTGATCGGTCCCAAACCTTGGGACCGAATTGATATGAATTTTTGAAACCCAAGAGTAGCAGTCGTGACTGCCACGGCTGGTTTGGAGTGTCAAATGGTGCTTTTGCATAATAAATCATGTATTGGGTTGCTTGAGGCCGGGAATGGCTGTGAAATACGGGTTCACAAAGTGAACAGATGAATTGTTGAGTGTTGGAACCATAAACCCTAGGGTTTTACTGTCTTAGGAATATGATACGCAAATATATTTTTGTGTGGAAATGTGTTTGATCGAAAGGATTCAAGTCAATTGCTCGTGGTTTGATCATTAGCCCAAGTGAGCTAATTTTGATGTATGAATTCGATTAATTACATGACACATGATTAGCGTGGATTGGATATTATGTGGATATGTGCATGTTTACATATTTGCATGTGATTAGACTGTATTGGAATTGGCATACATGTATTCCATATGCACTGGAACACCTAGGACTATAGGAGTGAGTGCATGAGATGAGTCTAGAGAAAATGGTTGGGGGAGGGTAGCTCAAAAATGTTAATTACTCCGAGGGTAGTCCAAACTAAAAAATATCAATCGTCGGATGGCCCAATTGATATTCATCGAGGGTAGTCCACAACAACAATATATCAATCGCCTGAGCGCTCCAATTGATATATACACATCAGAGGGTTGTCCACAAACTAACAAAACAATAATTCTCATACGAGGCTTAGGCGAGTGTGAGAGAGAGTCGGTGAGGACTCGGGATCTGAGCTGGTCATGTAGACATTCAAGTAGGATCATGCATTTGCTTGAATGTATGTTTATTTTGGGAACATTACACTCCACTTAGGTGGAGAGTAACCCACTTTAGGGTGATTCCTCCACTATCGAATATTAGCTCACCTCACGAGATACTATTTTTACAGTACAAGAGCGTGCTAGGACAAGCCGTCTCAGAGACTGAGGATTGTGAAGAAAGCCGAAGAAGGCTTTGTTTCACAAACATGTATTAGAACTCTATAAGTTTGATATATGCTGTATAAGAGTAAAACATATTAACTCTTGTAACCATTGCATATAGTTGATTCATAGTTGGTATGTATATCGAAAGTATTGTTTATGGGCCCAAGTGGCCGTATTACTCATATGATTGATATATTGATTATATTGAATCGCTTGTATTGTGTTTATGTGTCTCAGATTGGGGTAGAGCTCCCTCGTACAAAGGGAGACTCCGCCCGATTCGTGAAAAATGTCGTCACCCGACATTCACGCAGTATTCCACGGCCGACGGTAGTCAACGGATCCTGGATCTGCATGTCATACCTAACGTGACAATTTTACCCTAATCCAACTTAAAAGTTTAGGGGCCGAATTTGGGGAGATCAAAAGCCCTAATTTCACCTTTTACCCATCTTCAAGAAAAATCGTCTTCGCCAAAGATTACTATAGGGTTTCTTGCTTCTTCCTCGATTATCCTTAGAAATTCATCTCTGTCAATCCCCTTCTTCCTCAACCCTCTTATCCATTAATGGTTGGAACTTATTCTACAACTTCCTTAAGCAAATGATGCATCAATGCCTTCAAATGCGACGGCGATCCCATATTGTTTGATTATGGTTTAAAAGTTTACTTTACTTCAGGATGGAGAAAAATTCAGGAGGATTCTACTCATGCCCAAAATTTCAGAAGTAGATGTTATTCAAAAAAAGTTGTTTGTTTGCTTCTTTGTTGAAGATTGATTAATTTGTATGTTTGTCGACATTGTCCATGTTTCAAATTCGTGAGGAAACAAATGTCATTTTTTTTGCGGGCATGATCCCAGATGGCATCTGGGGTGGGAAATGTTGTTATCAACCAATTGAAGTGGGAAAACAAGTTGCTCCAAACATATATTAAGGAAATGCAGAAAATGAGGGACATAAATTATAGAAATGGTGAAGAAGAGGATGAAGTGCAAGAAGTTGACCAACATAATTCATTGAAGGCTAAAGATTGGTAGGATTGAAGGAATTGAAGACATCATTCAAATGGAACAATTTTGGTCTTAAGTGCAATGCATTGTTTTGTGTCTTCATGCTTGGTCATATTCATGTTAATTTTGATGTAAAATAGTTGAATATAAAAGATGAAATTTTGTGATTGTATAACAGTATGTAATTTGGCTTGTTAAATGAACGAAAGTTGAAATGATTTTTGTTCTATTGGCTATGTTTTCTTCTATTGAATGAAAGGTGAACATCTTAAAATAAGCATTTCAGCATCTTTACAAACCTGAAGTAAGCATCCACATGAAGTAAGCATTTTTTCAAGTATCCCATTAGCATTTGGTTGTTCAAGGATAAGCTGTCATTGTTATAATTTTTACAAACCCAATTCAAATCAACACTTGAACTAAGAATGCCAAACCATAATGTTAAAAAACCTAATTCAAATCAACACTTGAACAAAGCATGCCAAACCATAATTTTTACAGAATGGGAGATAAGTTGTGAGCTCCATAATGTTTACAAACAAGGTCTAAACCAATAGACAAAACCTAATACATAATTTTCATTGATCCCCAGTTGTAAGTGACTTCATGCTTGCTTCTACATGCTTCCCCTTTCTTGCTACTTTAGCATCCCTTTTTGCAAGCAATAGCCTTGCAATTACAGAGCTTCTGTCCATCCATTACAAACCAGGTGGTAGAAAAGGTATGTTGGACATGTCAACATGTCTACCATCACCGTTGGTAGCTATTCTTCTATTGGCATATGAAGTTGATGTTCTTCTATGAGCTTTCATTAATCTATTTTGAGTTTCATTAGGTAGTTCAAATCCCCAGGTTGTATTTGGTACTTCTTAGCTCTCTTGTTTAAGAATTGTTGAGGTTCTTCCACTCTACATTTCATTAAAAAAATGTAAATATGGATGTGTATGTGTTGTGACGCCCCAAACCCAGGGGTCCCGTTGACAACCCGTAAACTCATGGAGATCAGGATGCCTGCAACCCGACACCACTCACGAAAATCGGGCAGAGTCTCCTTTGTACGGGGAGCTCTACCCAAATACAAACCTGTCCCAAACAGTTCACAATGACCACACAGGGTCCAAATGCGAGTAAAATAATGGCCACTTGGGCCCCTGCATCAATACTCACAAAATACATCAACTATATGGCTACCAGTTCAAGAGTTAATAAATTACTCTTAATTCAACATATATTAAAATTTACAATTCTAATACATGTTATACAAAATTGAATACCCAAAGCCACAACCCGACTTTCTTCTAAATGCGGCCTCTAGTGAGTGTCATCCTCCTGTACACTCCTTGTACCTGAAATAGTGATCACTCGACAGGGTGAGCAAAGCCCAGTAGAGATAATTTCCTACATGGGTTACTCCCCCCACCTAAGTGCACATGTCATGGCAAACAATCACATCCAAGCAATTACATGAACCTACTCGAATGTCTACATGACCAATCCCATGTCCCGAGTCCTCACCGACTCCCTCACATATGCCTAAGCCGAATGCGAGTAAAATATCCAATTTTCAAAACAAAAGTTTTTTGTTCTCGAAAACTCACTACGTAATTTTGCAAATACATCGACTACCCTCCAAGGCGAATTAGTCGGATATTTCTCCTAAATACTGGCGGTCCGCTCGAGATGAACTGTTGGACAACTCTCCAAGGAAATTTTTCGGAAAATCTTCTGTCGAAATTCCTTTCACAAACATTTTCGTTTTTCTTTCAATTTTATGTCATGCACTCACTCCTAATATCTTGTGGTGCCCTGCAAAGGCATATGGAATGCATGATAATCCTAATGCATCATGCTAATATATTCACATGCATATATTAACATAATTAATCCAAACAAATCATGTTATTAAATTCACATCAATAATTCAAAATTAAATTTCACATGAGCTAATTAGCAAACACAAGCAATTCATTTTGAATCACTTACAACACACATTTTCATATCAAGAAAATCATGTCACTATTTATGTGAACAGTGAAATACTCGGGTTGACACTGTTCATGGCCACCAAATTTAGGATTTTCTCCACTTTGCCTTAAAGGTTTTCTGGATTGAATTTACTCGCTAAATCAAGCCTCATAATATCCCTAACCATAAACATGGCTCTTAGCCAAAGAATATCACAAGTAGGAAAAGATCCCTACCTCTTGGAGTTGTCGGAACTCCACCAAATCGGTGTCCACGCGTAGCCCTCGCCGCGTAGATCGACTTTACTTCTTGCTCCGTTGAGAACCGACTGTCCGAACGGCCGCAAATCTAGAGAGAAGGAGCTCTCTCTCTCTCTCTAAAAATCACAAACCAGCCACTCACTGTCCATTTTCCAGCCCCTCACGTTTTGGTCTTTTAATTTTGGAGAAGTAGAATATAACTATTTTGTCTTATTCATTTAACATTTCATTTAATTCCCAATGTGTCCATTTTCTTGATTTTTGACACTTGACCAAACTAGGTCATTCATTTCCTCATCTCTCTACTCATACATGTGTCACATGGGTACATGTGGTAGGTGACTTTTGTCACATCACATGTCTCACAAACCGCTTTACGCAAGACCCGACACCCAGCTCGAAAAACGTGAAATTCGACCGTTCAAATTCGACGAAATTCGACGGTAGCGGATTTCGTGAGACGATTCCAATCTGGGTGAAGGCGCTTCATCATCCAAGATCCGTAAAATTTCGGGATTTTTACCAAAAATTACCGCTTTATCTTTTTCGTAAAATTCAATCTTTCTGTCTTTCATGTGTTATAAATATAAACGTGTGTTATAAATCCAATACCAAATTTCAAAACCAATATTTCTCATCAAACAAAATACCAACCCCACATATTGACTTGATTGATATCTTGAACTTGTTTGCTGTTGTATGAATATGAAGTTTTGATGGCCTAGAACTTGATTTTGCAAGCCTAAGTGCATGTGCAGGGCATGTGTAGGGGTAGTTATCATAGGTCATGAGGGCGGGTACGAGAAAGGGCAGGTAGAGGCAAAGTAAGGGCATGAAAGGTGTTCTTCTACCAATGAAAGGGGTACGGAGCAAGGACAATTGATATTGTTTGGCTTGATTGAGTTTGAGCTGTGAGACCCCGAAAAGTAAAATGATAGACACGTTGCAACTCGGGAATTTAGATCTCGATGATCACTTGGGTCATACCATCAGCTCGCCTACGAAATCTAGGTACATAGTCGAATTTAGTCGAATTCCGAGAAGGTCGAAATTGCACGTATTTTGAGACTAACAGACTAATGAGAGGGTGACACGTGACATGAAGATGCATGCCATGTGGCACCTGAGGAGAGGACACTTGGCACTTGGGTGGAAGCCAAGTGTCACACTTCTATCTTGCATGAGAGGATAGTGGTCAGGGGAAAGGGTATGAAATGACATGTGGAATGCTATGTGTCATGAGGAGAGAAGGAAGAGGTGTTCTACACCTAGGTAAGTATTCTCCACCTAAAGCAATTTGTTCGGTGGAGGAGGAGAGAAAAAAGGAAAAAGAAAAGAGGAGAAGAAAAGAGAAAAGGAAAAAGAAAGAAATAAGAAAGACAACGTAAAAGAAAGAGAACCAGCAGTTCTCTAATTAACAAATAAAGGAGTTGGCAAAGAAAGGAACGACCCGCACTTTGAGAGGTAGGGTTCTCTCCTACTCAAGGCCTTGCTTAAGAGCCATGACATTTCCATGAGGGTTAACCCGAGTAAAGGCTGGTTTAAAGAATAATTTCGATAAATTGTCTGGCCAGGGGACCGGCTGGTCTCGTAGCTTTAACCGCAGCTCGAACCGGACAGTTATACCGTAGTTCGGGGATCCGAGCAGATGATCTTGATCAGGTATCGCGCATGTTGTTTTCCCGAGTTTGGTGATTGAAATCCAGCTTGTGTGTTATCGCTTGTTTGAATAACATGCAGATTGCGGTGGAGAAAATACGTTAATATATGCATGTCATATATATTAACATGATGCTTGGTGAAGCATGTATTATGAGTGTTGCATGTAGCTCAGCATCATGCATGTAACATGAGATTTATGCGCTGATATTATTATTGCATGTGCACAGTCATCTCGTAACTGTATGAGTGCATGAATAAAATGGGTATTCTGATGGTTTTCCAAGAATGTTGATCTCGCAGGGTTGTCCAAAGAATTATATCGGAGGTTCGGGTCTAATGGGTCGAGGGTCATTCCAATAAGGGATTCTCAAGATGGTCCAAAGGGTTCGATACCGAGGTTGTCCAAAGGGTTTACTATTCAGAGGGTTGTCCAAGTGTGTAAAATATTCAGAGGGTCGTCTGATATCAGAGGTTGTTCAATGGGTTTCAAAAACAAAAAGCTTTTGTTCTGAAACTAGTTTTCATACATGTCAAATTGCATGTATGAGAGAGTCAGTGAGGACTGGGCATGACATAGACATTCATATAGAGATATGCATATTTTATATGAATGTGTGTGAATGATTTTATGGATTATGCCATTGCATGTACACTTAGGTGGGGAGTAGCCTCAGAGGGAGACTTTTTCTACTCGGGCATAGCTCACTCCCGCTGTGGGAAAAATATTTTCAAAAATTCGAGGTGTACACCAAGAGAAGCCATGAGGTCTTAGTTGAGAGGAAGATCTAAGATGGCTTATCAGGTTCTTTGTAAAATTTCGTTAAAACCTATTTTTGTTTTAAACTCGAACTGCTGTCGTACCAGACTCGTGGATGTAAATAAATTGTAATTAATGTGACGCCCTAAACTCGGGGGTCCGTTGACTACCCGTCAACCTCATAAATACTAAGTGGATGTCTAAGCTACCCACGCCACTTCAAAATCTAGCAGAGTCTCCTTTCAGACGGAGCTCTACCCAAGTACAATACCTGCACATACCTATCCTAAACAGTGCAATATAATCCCAACATGAGTAAAACGGCCACTTGGGCCCATAAACAATACTCATCATACATACCAATCCGTCATGAATCCAACTATATCCACAATAAGAGCTCAAATATTTACTCTTATACAACACATATTAAAAATTAGAGAATTCTAATACACGTACGGTCATCAAAGCCAATAACTGGCCTTTTCTTCTAAACTCACCTCTAGGACGAGCCGTCCCTCGCACACCCCACCTAAAATAATATCCCTCGACAGGTGAGCTAATGCTCGCAGTGGAATCGCCCTAAGTGGGCTACTTCAATCTAAGTGCAATGCAATGTTCCAATAAACATGCATTCAAGCAAATGCATGATCCTACTTCTTGAATGTCTACATGACTAACTCAGATCCTCAGTCCTCATCGACTCTCTCGACACTCGCCTAAGCCTTGTATGAGAATTATAGTTTTGTTAAATTGCGGGACAACCCTCCGATGTATATCAAATCGGGCAAACACGATTGATATATTATTTGTTTGTGGACTACTCCTCCATGAATATCAATTGAGCCATCCGACGATTGATATTTTTAATTTGGATTTACCTCTGATAAATATTACTTTAGACAACCCTCTAACCATTTTCTCTACTCATCTCATGCACTCACTCCTATAGTCTTAGGTGTTCCAATGCATATGGAATGCATGTATGCCAATCTACTGGCGCCTAAACACATGCAAATATGTAAAACATGCATATATCCACATAATATCCAATCACACAATCATGTCATGTAATTATCATTTCAACATCAAAATTAGCTCACTGGGCTAATAATCAAACACAAGCAATTTAACTTGAATCACTGACAACACATTTTCACACAAAATATATTTTCGTGTCACTATTCCTAGGAACAGTAAAACCCTAGGGTTTACGGTTCCATCACTCATCAATTCATCGGTTCACTTTGTGAACCCTCATTTCACGGCCACTTCCGGCCTCAAGCAACCCAATACATGATTTATTATGCAAAAGCACAATTTGACACCTCAAACCAGCCATGGCAGTCACGGCTGCTACTCTTGGGTTTCAAAATCTGCACGACCCGGTCCCAAGGTTTGATCGATCAAACGGCCCTCACGCTCATTCTACTTAAACATTCGTAAAGTACTTAAAGAGAGAATAAAACCCAAGTAGGGAGAAACCCCTACCTCTCGGAGTTTGAGGAAACTCTTTAAATCCGGTATCCACGCGAAGCCCTCTCCGCGTAGAGCAGTTCTCCTTCTTGTCCCGAAGACCGCCAACAGTCGGATCGCCCGATATTCTAGAGAGAAGTTCGATCTTCTCTCACTAAAAACTGAAACTTCGATCTACTGGTTCTTCTTCCTTCACACGGTTTGTTTGGCCTCTTTTAACATTTGGGGAAGAGAACTATTTACTATTTTGTCATTTAGTGACTTAAATTTTTCCAAAAATGACCGTTATGTCCCTCTTTCAGTTTTGACATTCGGCACTATCTCGGCCGTCCATTTTCATCATTTCTCTACTCATGCCACTTATGGCACATGAGTACGTGTTATGGGCGTGACTTTCGTCAGATCGAAAATCGCTTACAAGACCGAATCACATGTTTGCATGTGGCCAACCTCGACTATCTCGAATTTTACGAAATTTTACGTGCTAGCTAGATTTCATAGACGATTCCAACTATGAAACTAAGCCACATCCGAGATCTAGAGAATAAATTCCAGATTTTTAACTAAATTACGGCTTTTGTAATCGAAATTACGATCTTGCCTTCTCTCTCTTCTCTTCTCTCTTCTCTCTCTCTTCTTTTTTCCGTAAATTGGATTTACTCCGTCTTACACCAAACTAAGATTATATGTTTAATACAATTTGGTAAGGGTCAGGCTCATTCGAGTGGATGTTTGTCAAGGCCCCAACCATAGGAAGTCGCTCTATTTCGATCCTATGTATTAGCCGATTTTAAGACTGATTTTGTTGGGAAGTAAAGAGAATTGGTCCATTACCTTCTCGTATATTGCATCCCCATCGTAGTTTGATGTAGGCTTCTGACCACCCAAATCGACCCTACACCAAGGCGCCTTTACTCCTAAGGGTCCGAGATATGTGGCCGAAATGACCTCTCTTGGGCAGAGTCGACTTTTCCGCCAAGCCTTCTTGGGATGAGCTGATTCCTTTGGCATAGCTGAGCCTATGGCCGAGCTAACTACTTGGCTGGCCCTCTGGCCGAATCCCAACAGGGAACGAGCTCACAGGCTAACTTTTTGACGACCATAACTTTCTCTCGGGTCCAAGTCCGTTTCGCTCATAGACTCCTATGGAAAGCCTTGAGTCTAAAATCCATCCATATGGATCACTACAATCTGACCTCATATTGTGTCTGAAAGTGACAAAGACAATAGGTACCACAGGTTTTGCATGTCATCGCTCATGTGAAGCGCCTGTTCGGATGACCATAACTTCCCCGGTCCAAGTTTGTTTCAGTGCTATTAGACTCCTATGGTCTTGAGTCTAGAATCTGACCAAATGCATGTGGATGGAATTTGATGCTCAAATATAGCCGAGCTGACCTCCTTTGGCTGAGCCGACCTCGTTTAGGGAATGAGCTCGGCAGCGCCAACTTCGGACGACCATAACTTCCTCGTCCGAAGTCCGTTTTGCTCGCTCTAGACTCTAGCGGAAAGATATCTGAGTCTAGAATCTAACCATATTCCTGTGAATGGAATTTGGTGACCACATAGTTTTTGAAAAGTTGATCATTGCACTAAGTGCACTAATTACTGGAGTCTTGAAAGAGAGGTACTGTTATGTGTCACTGCTTGATAATTGAGTGACACGTGAGTATGCGTGAATGAGGCTATTATATATCTTGTTGTAGGTTGCCTATGGAAAAAAAAAATATATATATATATATATATATATATATATATATATATATATATATATATATATATATATATATATAAAAAGACCCCTTTATTTTTGGGTGTCATAACTTGGTATCAAAGCCTCTAGGTTTGGTAAATACCTAGTGTTTAACGCTTGATACTAACAAGAATGTGCTTAGGTGTCGTGAAAATTTAGGTACACGATTACTTGGGCTAAATGGGCATAGTTTAGATCATGCATCCATTGTGCATTCGATGAATTGTCACATGATATTATGCTTATGATATTATGTGGAATTATATGCTTGGTAAATAGTATATATGAAGTATCAACACTGGGGTGAGAAGTTAACCTTGTGTTCCAAAAAAAAATAAAAAAAATAAATTGCTATTTGATATATGTAGATGGAAAGTCAAGGAAGGGGACGTAGGGGTAGCCCATGAGGCACACCACCTGTTTTTTATCAACAAAGTTCAGGACGCTACGTGGTGTTGAGCATTGCCATTGCACAGCCGTGCGCTGGGGGGACAAGGAGGACAGAATAACCTCTAGAGGTTTATGGCTCATCATCCTCCAGGATTTAGGGGAGGAGGGGACCCGATGGTAGCTTTAATTACTGGTTCCCTGGGAAGGTTGAGATAGTTTTCGAGGCTACGGAGATTACTCCGACGTTACAAAGATCAAAGCTAGCTACATTTCAGCTGTAGGTAAGTCTCGTATATGGACTGAAAGTTAAAGCCTCAAGAAATTTGGAGGCAGTACGATACATGGGAAGAGTTTAGAGAGCCTTCATGTAAGTAAGTTTTTCCCAGATCCGCTAGACATGCAAAAGCCCGGGAGTCTTTGAGTTGAAACAGTGGGATGATGACGCACCGAGCACGTGGCTAAGTTTACGTATTAGCTGGCTTTCGGATGATTATGTGGCCTTAGACATGGCCACAGTGGTGAGAGAAAGTTCGAGGATGGTTTCAGTTGTTCATTTGGGGCAAGATTGTGGGACTTCTCCTATAAGACATGGATTCTATGGTCAGGACATCTTTGGCCATAGAGAGAGAGATAGATGATGCCCGGAGCATTCGAGATACGGGTGCTGGTGATAAGCGGAAGGAGGGTCAACCTTCTTCGAGCTCGGGAAAGAAGCAAAGGACTTCTGTTCCACGAGGGTTTTTGGGACAGAGCCGCGACTTTCAAGGCCAAAGCCAGACAGTGGCTCCTAAATAGCCAGACCAATGAAGGTTATCACTAAGCACGTACCGACATGAGACGAGATAGCCCACAGAGGGAAGGATCCCAGAGTCATGGGACACCTCAGTCCCAGTCATCAGTGGGACACACTCAAACACAGTATGTTCCTTCTTACCCTAGCATGGGCCAGGGGAACATATATCAGTCTCAGCGTGCGACACGGGCATCGGTTATTTCACAGATAGGCCAAAGAGGCCAGAGCATGGGTCGAGGTCCAGGGCATGGACCATAGGTTGGGACTTCGGGGACCCAAGGGAGTGTTTACACTGTTACACCATAGACGGAGCCCACAGATTCATCAGTTATACAGGGTATGTTCTTACTCTCGCGCCTATGGGCAAGAGTATTGTTTGATTCTGGTGCATCTCATTCATTTATTGCTGCATCTTATGTGAATGTTCTAGGCTTAAAGGTTGAATCCTTGGAAAAGCCGCTGCATGTGAGTTCTCCCCTAGGAATTAGGGTGAGAATTGATCAGAGGCAACAGATTGTGAGTTAGAGATCTCCCTGGATTCTAGTCACAAGGATCTTCTAAGCATGGACATATCGGACTTTGATGTCATTCTTGGCATGGATTGGTTGACGGCACACCGGGTTGTCATTGATTGTGATCATAGGAGGGTTATTGCCTACAAACAGGATGGTATTCGATACGCCAGGGGATAAGCATTTATGCTTTTACCTCTGGCCGTGTATACTCTAGGTGGCATGGGCAGTTGATAGGTTGGCTAGTAACCCTTACCTTAGAGGACGAGGCAGGACAGGGTTTGAGTCTACCTAGGGTGGTATGTGAGTTTAAGGATGTTTTTCCGGACGAGTTACCGAGATTACCTCCCTAGAGGGATGTAGACTTTGTCATTGAGCTACACCCTGGTACGTCGCCCATTTCTATGACTCTCATAGATAGCCGCTTGAGTCAACAGAAACTCAAGGTCCGTGATACAGGATTATTGGACAAGGGTTTCATTAGACCGAAAGCACTTCACCTTGGGGAGCTCCAGTTCTGTTTTCTAAGAAAAATGATAAGACCCTTCGACTGTGCATTGACTACCAACAGTTGAACAGGGTGACGATCAAGAATCGGTATCATTTACAGAGGATTGATGATTTGTTTGATCAGTTGAGAGGGGTGCGGGTGTACTCTAAGATAGATCTCCGCACCGGGTACCATCAGTTGAGAGTTAGGAAGATAGATATCCCTAAGATGCCTTCGAACGCTTGCACGGGCATTTCGAAAGTTCACGTTGATGCCCTTCTGACGGTCAATGCACTAGCAAAGATTCATGGATCTCATGCATAGGGTCTTCCACCCTACTTAGATCGGCCAGGTAGTTTTCTGGCCGTGATATCTTGATCTACTCTAAGACAGAGGAGGACCATGAGGATCACTTGAGGGTCGTTCTCCAGACCCTGAGAGACCATCAAATGTATGCCAAATTTAGTGAGTGTGAATTTTGGATTACTGAGGTGAGATTGGGACACGCCGTGCCTGCCTCACGCAGGTCAGAGACCTATGAGAAGGTTGAGGTTGTTGGTGAGTCGGGAGAGGCCAAGTCCGCTCTTGAGATGCGCAGCTGGGATCGGCCTGGATATTACGTGAGGTTCAATGAGGATTTCTCCTATTAGCGCCATCTATGACTAAGTCGACTCAGAAGGAGGTCAAGTTTGAAAGTGGAATGACTCGTGGTGAGAGGGCATTCTAGGAATTGAAATGGAGGCTTACTAAGTTTACTCGTAGTCCCTGAAGGGGATGGGAGTACTCGCGGACTGCGGACGCTCGGCGACGTGACCGATGTGTCTGATGCAAACCGAGGGTAGTGGCTTATGGTTCTCGACAGTTGAAGAATCACGAGCAAAATTACCCCACACATGACATGGAGTTGAAGGCCATCGTCTTTGCCTTGAAGATTTGGCGCCACTATCTATATGGGGAACAGTTCGAGGTATTTTCAGACCACAAAAGTCTGAAGTATATCCTTACACAGCGGGACCTCAACATGAGGCAATGTAGATAGATGGAATATCTAGAGGATTATGACTTCACTTTGCATTACTATCCCGGTAAGGCAAACGTGGTGGCCGATGCACTACCGTAAGTCACGGAGTACCGGGCTAGTATAACTTCCCCGAGCGATGTGATGATCGAGACCGTGATAGTTCAAAGTTATTGTACAATGATCGACCAGGTGTTATGGGAAGTTTAGTGGCTACGCCTTTCCTACCGGGAAAGCGTGGTGATCGAAGTCTCAGGACGTGACACAAAGGTTGTGTTCATCGTGACCGGGTACTGGCCAGTATGGCGATGAAGGTTAGGCTATCCACACTTCATGGTAGTCTTCTATTATGGGACGGGTCAGGGTTCCCACGATAGAGTTGAGAGAGGAGATCCGTGGAGTTCCATTGCTCTTGTTTCGCGAAGGGTATCCGTGTGGGCAATGGCGATGTATCGATCTTCGTCGCGCATTATCGAGTGGGATGAAGAGACATCGCTGGGATTTTGTTCGACCTGTCTCACATGTTAGCGTGTAAAGGCCGAAAGCACCAAAGGCTTCATCGGGCTACTCCAACCATTGGAGGTAGCGGAGTAGAAGTGGGAGCACGTCACGATGGATTTTATGACTCACTTACCACCTAACATCACAGACATGATGCAGTAGTCATAGTGGATCCACACTAAGTCTGCATTTCCTAGCCATGCAGATGACCTTTACACTGGAGGAATTATGCAGGCTGTATATACGAGAGATTGTTAGGTTACATAGAGTACTAGTATCCATCGTATCGGACAGAGATCCCATGTGACGCCCCCAAAACCCGGGGGTCCGTTGACAACCCGTCAACCCACGTAAAAATGGCCACTTGGGCCCATACACCAATACTCATCAAAATACACCCAACTATATTCCAATAGTTCAAGAGTTACATTTTAATATAAACACCTAAATTTTGATCAATCAAAATTGAATAACATGTGGTATGAGTGCAAAAACATCAAAATCTGAGTACTCCTGTGCCCTTTCCGGGACTACCAGAATAAGAGCTTAAGTAAGCCTCCATTTCAATTCCTAGAATGCCCTCTCACACGAGTCATTCCACTAAACTCGAATTCCTCCTTCCCGGTCAACTTACCATAGGTGTCGCGGTCGGAGAAATCCTCAATGAACCTCCCGTAATATCCCAGCCTAATCCTAAGAAATCGCAAGATCTCAAAGACGCATTTACTTCCCACCATAACAAATTTCAACCTTCTCAAGGTCTAATGACACGTGAAGTCGATTATGTGTCCCAGAATTCACTCGTAATCCAAAATTCACACTTGCTAAATTTGGCATACATTTGATGGTCTCTCAGGGTCTGGAGAACGACCCTCAAGTGATCCTCATGGTCCTCCTCTGTCTTAGAGTAGATCAAGATATCGTCCAAGAAAACTACCACAAACCGATCTAAGTAGGGGTGGAAGACCCTATGCATGAGATCCATGAATGCTTCTAGTGCATTCGTCAATCCGAAGGGCATCACTGTGAACTCGAAATGCCCATACCGCGTTCTGAACGCTGTCTTAGGCATCACAATTCTAATACATGTTATTCCAAAAACATCAAAGCCACAACCCGGCTTTCTTCAAAATCAGCCTCTAAAATGAGCCGTCTTCTCGAACGCCCTCGTACCTAAAATAATGCCTCGATTGCAGGAGCACACCTCCAAGAAGAGAATTACTCCTAAATGGTTACTCCCTACTGGGAGTGCATACATGAAATGATTCAATGTAAACACACACTCAAGTAAATACGTGATCCTACTTGGATGTCTACATACCCAATCCCATGTCTCGATTCCTCACCGACTCTTTACACTTGCTCTGCTTTCATGTATGAGAAAACACCGCTTTCAAAACAAAACTCGTTGTTCTCGATAACATACTACCGAATTTCTGAAAAGCATGGAGTACTCCGAGACCGAATGTGTTGAGAACTTTCTAAACACCATGGGCTCCTCCGACGTAATGTTAGACCATTCCAAAACACAATTCTCTGGAAAATCATCCATTGAAATTCCTTTCGCAACCATGTTCATTTTTCTTTTCTTTTCATGTCATGCACTCACACCTAATTTCTAGGTTACCTCGGTGCATATGAAATGCATTATGTCATTTCAACATAATTTATACCAATATATCAAATATGCATATATTCTCAAATTTGCACTCATACCACATGTTATTCAATTTGATCAATCACCCAAATTTTCTCACTCAGCTAATCACACCCATTTCCAATGCATTACCTACACACACAATTATGTTTTATATAATTGTGGCATCATGTTAATACATTGAGTTCATGCATTAACCTATTAATTTCCACACAACTCAAGCCATTCACTTCAAACAATTTCATGCACACAACACATGGACGTTTTTGGTCCAATTATACAAACCGATCGTTTTAATGTACTCTCAAACAGAGCAAAGGCGTACCCACTCCACCAAACATCGGTTCCACTTTTGAAACTGATATCAATAGTCATTTTCGACCTTATACACACCAAAACACAATTTATTGCATAAATTATCACATTGCTTCCTAAACAAATTGCAGGATCGTCCAAAACTGCCCAAAATTTCATTTCGGTCCCCAAGCTCAGGGACCAATCAAACGGCCACTCACGACCTCAATCAACTCAAGCATTTATAAAACACTTAAACAAGGGGTAACCAAGTAGATAAAACTCCCTACCTCATGGAGTTTGTCGAAACTCCCCGAAACCGGTGCCCACGCGAAGCCCTTGTTACGTAGAACCACTTTGTTCTTTTCCTCGAAGAAACTGACAACTGACTACCAATCTGTGAGAGAAGGTGCTCTATCTCTCTCTAAAAATCACAAAACCTAAGCTCACTGCATTCCCTCCAGCCTACTACACGTTTTTTTTGGTCTTTTTGAAGAAGATGAACACTGTTCATCTTTTGTCTCATTATCATTAAACATTTCAAAAAATCCCATCTTCTAGATTTTTGACACTTGGCACTCTCTAGGCCGTCCATTTCCATCATCTCTCTACTCTTGCAACATGTGTCATAAGAGTACATGTGTAATAGGTGACTTTCTTCACATCACAAGTCTCTCAAACTTTACTAAGACCCAACACCAGTGCTCGAACGTGAAATTCCGAACGCCTCTAATCGACAAAATTTTGACATGTGGTAGCTAGATTTCATGAGACGATTCCAACGGTGAAATCCGTTTTGTCATCCGAGATTTAGAAAATTTTTGGATTTTTACCGAAATGACCATTTTACCATTTTCAGAAAATTGGAATTTTCTCGGGTCTTACATCACAGGTTTACGACACACTTTTGGAAGAGTTTCCAAAAGGACATGGGGACACAGTTGATGATGAGCACCTCTTTTCATCCACAAACAAAGATGGTCACTGCTTAATTATATAGTTTTGAGGACATGTCATGAAAGATAAGGTCTCTAGATTTCAAGGGTAGCCGAAGAGCATTTGCCCTTAGGGTAGAATTCGCTACAACAAGAAGTATCGTGCAAGAATAATAGACAGACCGTATGAGGCCTTATATGCAGACCATGTCGATCTCCGATTTGTTGGACAAAGGTGGAGAGAGCTCAACCACGTCTTGGACGGATTCGAGACACCACCGAGAGCTGGTCGATACTAAACACCTTCTCATGGCTTGTAGTCGACAAGATTTACGCGATAAGCGGTGACGACCTCTGTAGCCTGAGGCGTGTGATCAGCGCCTTCTTAAAGGTGATGCCTAAGAGAGGAGGGTCAGATTCATTGCTGGGAACCATCGAGATATCGGCCTCGAGGTACTCGAGAGCAAGGGGCGCTGCATATCGATTAGCATTACCGTCGAGTTTATCAGGTGTCCATGAGGTATTCCATGTCTCTATGGTCCGGAAGTACACTCCAGATCCAGCTCATGTAGTGGACGGGGCGGGCTTATTATTGATGTAGATGGGACCTTCGAGGAGGGACCTGTGCGTATTATGGATAGCCGAGAGCAGGTTTTGCGATACAAGACTGTGAGGCTAGTGAAAGTGTTGTGGCAACACAGAGGAGTGGAGGAGGCAACATGGGAACGTGAGGACACAATGCATACCAGATATCCTTTCCTCTTTGAGGACGGAGGCACGTGGTTTAGTCATTTGGCATTTAAATGACTGTTACATATGCATGTGATTGTATGTATATGTGTGAATTTCGGGACGAAATTCTTTAAGGGTGGGCGATGAGACCGGAAAAAGTAAAATGATGTACACTGGTTGTAAAACCTGAATTTCTCTCTAGATCTCGGATGACGACGTGGGTCATACCATTGAGTTTGTCTTGCGAAATCTAGGTACATAGTCGACCCCCTGGCCGACCCGAGAAGGTCATAATTGCAAGTATTTCAAGACTAACGGACGAATGAGAGGGTGACATGTGGCATGAAGATGCATGCCATGTGGCACCTGAGGAGAGGACACTTGGCACTTGGGTGAAAGCCAAGTGTCACACTTCTATCTTGCATGAGAGGATAGTGGTGGGAAAGTGGGCATGAATGAGACATGTGTGGAATGCTACGTGGTCACAGGAGAGTAAGGGAAGAGGTGTTCTACACCTAGGTAAGTATTCTCCACCTAAAGCAATTTGTTCGGTGGAGGAAGAGAGAAAAAGGGAAAAAGAAAAGAGGAGAAGAAAAGAGAAAAAGAAAAAGAAAGAAAGAAGAAAGATAACGGAAAGGAAAGAGAACCGCCAGCCTCCCGATTAACAAAGAGGAGTTGCAAGAAGGAACTGGACTCGCTTCGAGAGGTAGGGGTTCTCTCCTACTCTGGTTAGTCTTTGTTTAAGATCCATGACATGGCCATGAGGGTTAGCCCGAGTAGTGGACTGGTTTAAAGAATAATTTCGATAGAAATTGTTGTTGGTTGGGACCAGTTTCTGGGTCTGTGATGTAACACCCCAAAATATACCTCAGCGCCGGCATGTTTAGGTATTTTGTAAGCATAATTTGAATGTTTCATGAGTTAAATGCGAAACATGGAAACGAGAGACCCGGAAATTTACAAGACTTAATTTTCCAAAAAGGGGCATAGAAGTCATAAGATGAAAAGGCTATGGGTTAAAATAGAATTATGCCTAAGTTGATTTGCAAAAAGAGAAGAACCAAAGGACCTAAATGTAAAAATGAAATGCAAATGGAAGGAGTTATGGGCTTAAAGACAATTAGAGAGACTTAAAACCAAAAATGGGTTTTCTTGTCTTGGCCAAACATGGCCTAAGGAGAGATGTGGGATTTAAGACCAAATTGGTCTCCAAAGAGAGCAAAAACCGTGAAGGCCAAGAAAAAAGAGAGAAAAAGAGGAAGAGGAAGAGAAAAAGAAGAGAAGAGAAGAAAGTGGAGAAGCCAAGAAAAAAGGTATGGATTCTATGATTTTTGGTATGGAATTGTATGGATCACTTGGATTTCTTGTATAGATACATGTTTGTGGGTTGTGGGTTGTAGGAAACCTAACCCTATAATGAATTCTTGTATGGAAATCATCATAAACCTTTGTTTTTCAGGTTTTGTTATGAGAGGACTGTGAGGTCCTTATCGTACGTGTTTCGGGTTCCAAGGGTTATGTAAAGCATGGACATGTTTGTTTTTATTCTAGGTTTTGATAGGAACTCTAGATTTCTTAAAGTTGGGTTGAATAAAACCCTAGGCCTTGTATAAGAGATGAATAGAAAGCATGTTTGAGTTCAATAGAGTCTATAAGATGTATTGAAAGATGATTTGAGAAAAGAGATTATAAGATGAATTCGGGAGGATTTGATGTATATATTGACGACGAGTTGATTCGGGGTAGCAATATATGGAAAAAGGAAGAAAACCCACATTCGGGCAAAATTGAGGGATGTACCCCAGACAGTCGAAATGCACTCCCAGACAGTAGTGTTCTATTTTTTCGTTTTGACCAAGCCAGATTTTGACCATAACGTGCCCATTTCTTATCCGATTTGAGTGATTCAAGTTGCTGGTTAAACTAGACTTCAAGGAGAACCAAACATCAGAAAATAGGTACCCTCGAATGCCGACTCTTTGTGGCCCAAAAATTCACTCAGGCGGCTATGTTCGCTTTCAATTTCTCGTTCACTAACATAGTGTAGTCCCGGTTGTTTCGGACATAACTTGAATTTTGGTGTTCCGATTTGGGTGATTCCAGTTGGAGGAGAACCCTTAGCACCTTATCTTTAAAGGAGTACAAAGAACCAGTGTTAAATATGGAGTCAAGGCACTGGAAAATGAGTATTGCAAACTGTCCCTCAGGTAAAATCGATAAATTGACTAGTTTGGCATGAAAATGCCATAACTTTAGTTTGGATGATCCAATTGGAATGATTCCACTTCTAAGTAGAATAGATTAATCGAGGACAAGAATATGAATGATGTGTGAATACATAAGTATCAGCATTATACAGCATGGGCGAAATGCCATATGTAATGTGCATGAAATGTGAATATGATATGAAACATGAAAACGAACTGAAATATGAATATGAACATGAATATGTAAGGTATTAGGCCATGAATACAGAATGTGATAAAGATAGGTTATGAGTTCAAAGACATATAATAAAGATGACTACCTGTGACCAAATAATGAATGAGTGGACGCTTTGATCGATCTCGACACCCGCCGGGTGTCGCGACACTTTGTTACGCGGGTAGGCACGTTTCCGACCGCTCCATGCGAAATCACATGGCTACCGGACGACAAACAGACAGGATTCAACAACCTAACTGGCCGTGAATGTCAATTCTATAGTCAAAGTTAATCACCAAGAATGAAATCACATCATGGTATTGAATGACAAATGTGACAGATTCAACAATCGAATCTCGTCGTGGAATGTCGACTCTATAGTAATATGTGAGATTGCACTATCAATGTGAGATCACATTGCTACCGAATGACAAACATGGCTGTGATTCAACAATCGACCGTCAGAATGTCGACTTCTATAATACTATGTGAAATCACAAACTGAAACACGAAAACTCATTTCTTATGATTGGTCTGGTAGTCAAACAGTTATATGATAAGACTCTGAATAAAGAATAAGAGTAAAGAATGAATATGGTAAAGATCCGACACCTAAGGTACCTCCCAACAAGTGTAATTCGTAGTATAAGTATAAGTCCTATGGTATAAGCATGTTTTTAGTACCCGTGATTTTCAAAAACCCGGGGTCCATTGACTACCCACACTACGGAATATTATGATATCGGGTTACCCGACGCCCACTTTAGGAAAATCTGGGCAGAGTCTCCTTCTGCATTTTGTTCTACCCAAATACAAAACCCGTATAAACCTGTCCCAATCAACAATATATGCACATATATATCCAATACGACCACTGGGCCCATCAACCTGTAGATTTGGCATATATATCAACGATATCTAATAGTTTTGAGTCAAATAAGTTATTTCATGGTATTATGTTATTTAAATTTTAATACATAGAATATCATCAAAGTCTTAATAATCTCATTTCTTTTATCCAACCTCAAGGATCTAACCGCCTTTCACGCACGCTCCATGTACCCGAGTATGGGGATCCTGATCGACGGGTGAGCTAAAGCTCAAAAGAGGGAGAATCGCCTAAGTGGGCTACTCACCACCTAAGTGCAAAGGCAATGTTCCAATTAAACTCACATTCAAGCACATGCATGATCCTACTTGAATGTCTACCCGACCAACCTGCATCCCGAGTCCTCATCGACTCCCATACTCAAGCCTTGTGGGCGAGAATTATTATTTTATTAGCGGACAACCCTCCACGTATATATATCAATTAGGCCGCCTCCGACGATTGATATAGTAAATTGCTCGTGGACTACTTCCTCCGATGAATATCAATCGGGCCGCTCCGACGATTGATATTTTAAGTTTGTGGATCACTCCTCCGATGATTTACATTTTTAGACAATCGAACCGTCCTCTCTCTAGACTTATACCATGCACTAACTCCTACTCTAGGATGTTTCAAAGGCATATAGAATGCATGTATGCCGCCCAATTCGGCCTAATTACATGCAAATATATAAACATGAATATACCGCATAAAAATTAAAATCACAAACATGTTATGTAATTATCATTTCAAACATCAAAATTAGCTCACATGGGCTAATAATCACACGAGCAATTTAATTTAAATCACTTACTAAACACCTATTTTCACGAAAATATATTAAAGATTATTCAGAATAAGAAACCTCGTTTACTATTCCCTAAAACACTAAACAACGGCTCACTTAGTGAACCAAATCCACCTACCATTCCCTACCAATGCATACCAAACAACCATTTAATACACAAGTTAAACCAACCCACACCCATCGAATTCGGACTACTGATGTACCCCATATAAAGTCTCCAAAGAATTTCACCTCGGTCCCATGTTTTGGGACCGATCCACAGCCCATTCCCGGCATTATCCATACACATACATGATTTAAAGCAACATTTTCTGTAATTTAAAGACCCAAACAGCCCCCATTTCGGCGTCACGCCCATCCAAGGAAATCCCAAAATTCCACGCGCTCCGGTCCCATGCTCGGGACTCACTGGACCTGGCCCCTCACGGCCTCAAACCAACCGAAACATGGAAAAACCCTTAAAAATGGGAATAAAACGCAAGTAGGGAGAAAATCCTACCTCAAGGAGTTTGAAGAAACTCCCGATCCCGGTACCCACGCGAAGCCCTCTCCGCGTAGATCATTTCTCCCTCTTATACCGAAAGCTGCCGACGGTTGGATCGCGAGATAACCTAGAGAGAAGGAAGTGATTCTCTCTCTAAAAACCTCCATTTTTTCATTTCTCCGCTCACTGGTTCTCCACTTCATGTTTTGGCTCATTTTAAATTTGAGAAGACACACACTGTAGCATCTTTGTCCTATTCATTTAATCAATTTAATTTAATTAATTCCCTTCTTTATCCAGTTTTGACATTCGGCTCTATCTCGGCCGTCCATTTTCATTATTTCTCTACTCATACCACTTATGGTACATGAGTACATACTACACGTGCCTTTCGTCGCATCGAAAATCGATTTACGGCACCCGAAACGCGATGCCTCGAAAAACGTGCCGACCCGACCGTTCCCAATAAATTGCAAATTTACGTGCTAACTAGATTTCAAGGTACCGATTCCAACGGTGTAATCCGCTTCACATCCGAGACTAGGGAATTAATTACGGACTTTAACCGTACTATAATTTTGTAATCAAAATTACGATTCGCCCTTATTCCGTAATTTGGAATTTCTGCCCTTACAAGCATCTTTCAAGGGTACCCTCGTATAAGTATAAGATAGTAGTACCTATGGGTACTTTTAATTAAAAATAAGTTTGATATAAGCACAAGTATGTGTCTTTGGGACATTTGAATAGGTAGTACTTAAGAGTACTTCCGTATAAGAATAAGTTTTGCAATACCAAGATATGTCTCAGAATATCTCCTCAGAGTACCTACGGTACCCGAACAAGTGTAAACTCCGTAGTATAAGTATAAGCCCTATGGTATAAGTATAAGCCTTGGAGTACCTAAGGGTACCTTTGTATAAGCATAAGTTATGTGAACTCCTACGGGAGATCTGAGATAGATATAAGTACTAGTACGTGTATAAGTACCTCTGTATAGGTACAAGCTCTGAAATTCTTACGAGAGATTGGAACAAGTATAAGCTTGAGATAAGTATGAGTATGTGGATAAGTACCTCCGTATAAGTAGATGTATAAGCTCAGTACCGCATATGAGGAATATGTATGGGCAGGCGCCATACTGTGAGATAAGTATAAGTAGGTGTCATCCGAAAGATAATTATAAATATGTGTCATACGAGATATCCGAATAAGAATAAGTCTGCTATAAGTATAA
Organism: Tetrastigma voinierianum; assembly: GCA_016808115.1. Lineage (NCBI taxonomy): Eukaryota > Viridiplantae > Streptophyta > Magnoliopsida > Vitales > Vitaceae > Tetrastigma > Tetrastigma voinierianum. The sequence continues at coordinate 72,800 of JAEQBH010005516.1, read as the reverse complement.
GATCCGAATGCTATAAATATAAGATCCAAATAAGAATAAGTCTGCTATAAGTGTAAGTTCTGAGTAAGTATAAGATTGCTATAAGTATAAGTTCAGTATCGTATACGAGAGATCTGAACAAGCATAAGTTGGTTCCAAGGATAATTATGCATGTAATTATATGAATTCATGAAGATTCTGATATCAGTAACTATTATATGCTTATTGTGATTCAGTATAAATGCATGTGTACCAGTATAAATTATAAGATATGTTTCCCACTAAGCGTAAAGCTTAGCACGGGTTTTTAATCCGTGTAGGTACAGAGGAGGACGTCTGCGATCTTCCGCATACAGCTGGGCCAGCACACTAGAAGGGGTTCACTAAATGTTGGTTCCGCGCTCTGATTTGTGAATGCAAAAGTACAGTTTTTGTATTTATAAATGGGACTCGGTATATGTGTATAGATTTTGATGGACACCACTCTGGTGGTAGTTCTTTTGTATATGTATATGATATTTTGATTCTGTTATTAAAAAAAAAAAAATTCAGGTAAAGAGTCCCAGTATATGGTCTCGCACCCTGAACTCGGTTCGGATCCGCCAATCGGGTCGGACCGGGATTCGGGGCTTGACATGTGTAGTTTTCAGAACTGCGGTTCTAGAACTAATTGTTGTAATGTAGTTTGGTATCTGAGTAGGATGATCATGATTGTGTGCTGTGCATGTTGTTTCGAGTTTGAAATTAATCAGTTTTGTATGTTATGCTTGTTTGATAACATGTAGATTGTGTGAGAAAATGATGTTAATATATACATGCTTGTTATATATTAACATGATGCTTGGTGTGACTTATGTAATATGAGTGTTGCATGTAATTCCATCGTATGTATAGAATGTGTCATTGACATTATCATTGCATGCGTGGTCATCAGTGAATCGGGTGTGAGTGCATGAATAAAATGGGTATTCGAAGGGTTGTCCAGTAACAGTGATTCAGAGGGTTGTCCAATAAATTATATCGGAGGTTTGTCAATAGACTCTATCGGAGGTTGTCAATAAGGGTTCAATGGTCCGGTGGTTGATCTTTCGGAGGTTGTCAGTGGTTTACTATTCGGAGGGGTTGTCCAAAGTGTGCCAAAATATTCGGAGGGTTGTCGATATCAGGTTGTTCAATGGGTTTCAAAGAAAAAGCTTTTGTTTTGAAACTAGTTTTCATACATGGCATGTGCATGTATGAAATTGATAAGATTTGGGCATGACATAGACATTCATATAGAGATATGCATATTTATATGAATGTGTGGAATGTTGGATTATGCTGCATTGCATGTGCACTTAGGTGGGAGTAACCCTTGTAGGAGCTTTTCTGCAGGCTTAAGCTCACCCGTTGTGGGAAAAATATTTTTCGAGTCAGGAGGGCCACACGAAGAAGACGCCATGAGTCTTAGTTGAGAGGAAGATCTAAGATGGCTTATTGTGTTCTTTTATTAAAGTACATGTGATGCAACCAGTTTTTGTTTCATGAGTATTTGTCAAGAATTTGTACTTGTGATGTAAATAAATTGTAATTAAACTCAGATTATATGTTTTAATACAATTTGGTAGGAGTTGTGTCTTGCCTTGAGGATGTTGGTTCGCGTCTGAAGACCATAGGAAGTCGCTGTTTGATCCTATATGATATCAGATTACGACTGACTTTTGTTAGAGCAAATGGAATTTGGCCCTGTTTCGTTTCTACGTATATTGTAGGCTCCATCGGTAATCTTGATGTGGCTTTTGAATCCGCAATCGGATCTCTGACTGAAGTTATGGCCTTTTTACTTGGAAGGGTCTGAGAGGATGAGTTGTGGCCGAGCTGACCTCTTTGGGCAGAGCTGAGCTCTTCTGACCGAGCTGACCTCTTTGGGTAGAGCTGACCTCTCCTGGCCAAGATCTATTGGGATGAGTTGACCTCTTTGGGTAGAGGCAGAGCCCCAGCTACGGCGGCGACTTCCTTTAGTTGGGCTGCTACGGCGAGCTCGAATGAAGCTTGGTTGTGCCAACTTGACCGTATGCTTTCTTGTCGAGAAGTCCGTTTTACGCGTTAGTAGACTCTATGGAAAGACCTTTGAGTCTAGAATCCATTAATATCTGGATTAATACAATCTGATCTCATATTGTGTTGAAAGTGATGAAGAGCGGTATCTACGTGGTTACGCATGTCGATCGTACTCATGTGAAGCGCCAACTTCGGATGACCATAACTTCCTCGTCCGAAGTCCGTTTCAGTTGTTCTTAGACTCTATGGAAAGATCCTTGAGTCTAGAATCTGAAACAATACCCGTGGATGGCATTTTGTGCTCAAATATAGCTGAGCTGACCTCTTCTGTCCGAGCTGACCTCCTTTGGCCAAGCCGACCTCGCCTAGGGAATGAACTGGCGGCGTAGCCGGATAACCATAGCACCTCGTCAAGTCAGTTTTATGTTATTGGACTCTATGGAAATATAGTATAGAATCTAACCATATGCCTGTGGATATCATTTGGTTCCCACATAGTTTCTGAAAAGTTGATCATTGCACTAAGTGCACTAATTACTAGAGTCTTGAAAGAGAGGTACTATTATGTGTCACTGCTTGATAATTGAGTGACACGTGAGTATGAGTGAATGAGGCTATTATATATCTTGTTGTAGGTTGCCTGTGGAAAAATATATATAAAAAAAAAAAGACCCTCGGGATTTGGGGTGTCACAGAGCTAGATCTTGTGAGATATTGCTACTATGTTGTTTCTGCCTCTAAAACATCAAAAGACATCCAACAATCAAGATATTGAATTAAAAATCAAAATTTAAAGGAAATAAGAGATAAGCTTAACAAACCTTTAAGCAACTGGCTTTGTTGTGTCCTTGTTGCTTGCAGATGCAGCATGTAACATATGTACCCCATTTCTTGAAAGTTTCAGGCTAGTTTTTTTAAGTCTTTCCTCATTCTCATCTCTTCTCTTTGTCTTTGGATTTCCTCTCTTCTTTTGCACATGAGATGGCTCAATTGGGATATACTGGTCCATTTTATAGAACCTTTTGATTCTTAATGACATTATCTTAAACTGATAACTAGCTCTATACATCTCAATGTAATAGAAACTGGAAATTTGGTCTATTTGCTCTGCTTATTTTTGGGCACCAGCACATATAACCTATGACTTACATCTACCACTCGCAGGCTCTACCCATGTGTGGTGGTGTTTTGTAAACCCGGAAAATCGACTTTTTTTAAAAAGGGCAAAATTGTAAATTATCTAAATAAGACAGTTGAAACTCTAGAAATTTTCTTATCTCGGATGGCAAAACGATCTCACCGTCAGACTATATCACGAATCTAATTACATAATTGAATTTCGTTGAATTCTGAGACAGTCGTATTTTCACGTTTTTCAAGGTGACCGGTATCCAATGACTCTAGGGACGAGATTTTTACGAGAATCTCGGAAGTCAGGAAATAACTTGAGTTGAGGTCATAGAACATAATTAACCTCGAATCGAGACGAAATAAAATTACTTCAAAGGTGAATAGACTCCAAGCAAAGGTGGACACGTGGCTAACGTAATACACAATCAACTTAAAGTTAAGTTGAACAAAAATGGAGCGAGGGCAAAGAAAGCCAATTTCCTACAAAGGTATGCGTGATGTAAGTTATAGATGTATGGAGGGCAAGAGCATCCTTCCGCGATCTACATGATTCCGTTGGTCGGAATTCTTCTAGACCAAGAACGAAAGTTCATTCCATCGACGAGGAGTACACGTGGGTACCTTGAACAAAGGATTTTAACGAAGGATTTTACCGAAGATCTAAGAAGGAAAATTTTGGGAAATTGAAGTTGTCGGGTTTAGGAGGCTTCCTACTCATTCATTTACGCTCTAAGAGGTAAGGATTCTTCATACCTTGACTTATTTTCCATCTTTGGGTTAGGAAAAGAGGGTTTTTTCGGTTAAGGGCCTGTTTGGTGAAGAGAAACTGATGTTTTCTGTGTTCCTGTTTGAGGTTTCTTCACCTAGGCTGGTCCGAGGTTCGCCAGCGCATACAAAATCTCTACATTGGTTCTTCGCCTAGGCAAAGGGAAGGTTCGCTTAGGTGAAGGCATGATCGCCTAGGCGAGCCTAAAAGACAAGAAATGGGGACTCTTTGGTTCGCCTAGGCGAGCCCGGAGGGTGATGTTATGGCGTGCTGGAGTGATGCTTGGGGTCGATTTCAAGGCCCGATTTAGACGTCAGGGCTTACTGGGGCCATTGTATGACTTGTTTGAGAGTGTCATTGTCAATTAAGTAGTGACATGTTCGATGTCGGCATGTGTGTTCCAAATGTATTGACATGTGATGAATTGGTATAGTAAATGGCCATTACATGGCTTGATTGTGTTTGTGTCATTGCTTGAACATAGAATGACATGTTGTATGTTAATGTTGATGGATGTGTGCATAATATATTGACATAAATGAAATGATGTATGGAAGTCATATGCAGGTGATGTGATTGTCCATGACATCCGGTACGTAGTGTGGATTATGTTGTTCATGTAGCATTCATCATAAAGGCATGATATAACATCCAATGGCATATTGCATTGCATATGCACGGGGACATCACATTAAATGGGTGTGAGTGCATGGTTTACGAATCAACACTGCGTTTGGTGTTTTATTAGGTGAGCCTGGTTGTCGGGACAACGCCTAAATGCAGTCGCACGCCTGAATAAAGTGGTAAAGAAAAATATGTTCCGAGTATGAACAAGCAGGGGTAGATCCCCCCCTCGGGTGAAAGACCCGTCAATTATGGTCAAACATAGTCCCTAGGGGTGAAAGGCCGTAAAAGTGTCTAGGTTTGTGAAGCCTGCAGGGTGACACCAAAATTTCGCTACCCACAAAAAAAGGCACATGGTTTTGAATATAAATGATCATTGAGGTGTAACATCCAAAGAGCTTTTGGTTTGAAATCAAATGAACTTTGTTGTAAAATGATCATTGAATGTGATCCACAAATGATGGGTTTTATCACACTTTGACATCACATTGTGTGGTGCAGGAAGCCTGGTGAGCACTCTGCAAGAGGGAGCTCAAGGACTTTTGTAAAACCCCAAGAAAATCCTAATTTTCTCGAAAGAGTAAATGGTACTCGGGCCGTAACCAGAATTTTCTGTGATCTTGATGATGAAACAGACCTCACCGTTGGAATCATATCCGAAATCTAGCTACCACGTCGAATTTCGTCGAATTCCGAGACAATCGGAATTTTCACGTTTTTTGAGGCAACGAGGGTAGTGTGAGACACTTAGCACATTCTGAGTAGATCAAGAGGTGCCATGTGTCACAAAAGTGTGGATTAGTCAAACATGAGTCGGGCGGTATTATGGGTGGACACATGATGCCATTGGATGAAAATCCAAAGTAGATGGATAAGGGATAAGGTGTAATCCCATGAGCCAATAGAAAATTGACATGTGGCAAGTGAGAGGACCCACAAACTTGACTTCTTTCTCCCAAACGGGTTTGAGGGGAGAATTAGGGAGAGAGAAAAGGAAAGAGAGAGAAAGGGAAGGATTTTAGAGAGAGAGGCTCCAACTTGTCTCTAGAATTCCTTGCTGACGGACAGTCTGATCCCGGGCGAGCCAAGAGACAAGTTGCTCTACGCCGCACAAAGGCGACGGGCAATTCCGCCAGGAGTTTTGACAACTCCGGGAGGTAGGGGTTTTCTCCTACTTGATTTAATCCTTGTTTAAGAGATTTGTTAATGATTTGAATGGTATGAGGCTGTGAGTGGCTGTTTGATCAGTCCCAAGATTTTGGGACTGAATGCCGGAAATTTAAGAATGTTTTGGGCAGTCCCGGGACAGAGTTTTGGACTGTTATTGGTCCATATGTGTTGTTTGTGTGTTAAATTGTGGTTGGAGTAATTAGAGCCAAAATGGCCATGAGTTTTTGGTCCTCTGGAGTGGGACCAAATGCTGGGTTTCGCGCCGGTACCCCACACACTTTTGGTCCGTTAAAACAGGCCCGGCTGATTATCGACTAAAATTGTCCATGTGTGTTGTTTAAAATATTGCTTAAAATGAATGGCTTCGAGTGTGTGCGAAAGGAATTGTTAACGATGAAATTTTAAAGTTAACATAATGTTTGAATTATATGAAATATAGTTATGTGAGCCATTGAAATTGAATTATTAGCCCATGTGAGCTAATTTTGATGTTATTGCTATGAATAAATAACATGTGGTTGGTATGTACTTGTCATTATATGCATGATTGATATATTATATACCATATGAAAATGGCACAATGCATTTCATATGCACCGGGGCAACCTAGAACAATAGGTGTGAGTGCATGGCATGAAAGAAAATAAAAGGGAAAATGGTTAGAAGGAATCAAGGAAGATTTTCGTGACAATCACCTTGAGAGTTGTCCAAAAGTTCATCTCGAGGCGTATCCATGACTGCTCTGAGAATTACCCGTTAATCACCTCGGAGGGGTTGTCCAATAGATTTTACCGAACTGGGATAGTATGTTTTCAAGAACAAAACCTTTGTTTTGAAATGGAAGGTTTTCTCACACTCGCTTAGCATGCGTGGAGGGAGCCTGCTGAGGCTCAGACATGGGAGGAAGAAATACATTCTCATCCATATCATGTAGACATTTGAGTAGGATTTTGCATGTTTTACTTGAATGTGTTTGCTGCTATTACATGTGCACTTAGCGGGAGAAACTCATGTAGGATAATTCCACTATCGGGCATTGCTTCACCCCCTTGCTGAGGGAAAATTATTTCAGTAATCAAGGTTCACCTCGGGGATGGACGATCCGAGGTCTTAGACGAAGAATTGGCCATATGGCCTTGTTATATTTTGTAAAAATCGTAAAAGACCTAGTTTTTTGATAATTGTAAATTAACTCATTTTTTGTATAAATATACATTTTTGTGAGTATGGATGTAAGGGCTAATGTAGCCATTTTACTCATGTATGGGTCTCATGATATGGGACAATGTGTATTCCAGTTGACTGGTGTGTGTGGTCAACGAACCCTTGGGAATTTAGAGGGGGTCACAATCTTGTGCATGGTACATGATTGTCTCGTTTCATTTCATGGCATGTAGGATTCCGCAGAAACCGCATGTTTTTACTTGGAATGTGAATGTGAATCAGGAAACAGACCATTGTGCTGTGCACTTGGAGAGTAGCCTCTTATAAGAGTTTACTCTATCATGTGGCTCACCCTTTTTATGGGGAAAACATTTCAAGTGCGTGAAGGACACAAAAATGGACGCGTCATTCGAAAGGGCCGCTTAGAAGAAAGTCGGGTTGTGGCTTTGTAATCGTTTTTGTAAAGATACTAGGAACAAACTAGTTCTAGCATGTATATTTGTATAAAAGAATTGTAATTAAATTCTTATGGGTCTGCCATAATATAGTCGCGTAAGTATGCATGTATATAAAGGTGATGGGCCCTACGCGATCACTTTATACTATGGATTGGATCCCAAGAATGGGACTCCAAGTTTCGCATCGGGCTACTCGACACTTTAGATATTCCGCGGGTTGATTCACTGGTCAACTAGACCCACGGTTTCCTGGGGGCGTCACGTTCATCAAACTTTGTAGCATTCTCAACTCACCTCCGTTGTCGGCGTCGTCAACAAATTCTTCTTCAAAAGTAGACCAAGCCACCTTCTAAAATTGCCTCTTCATTCTTTTCCCTACGTCTCTTAGACCAATTTTCAAATATATGGCATGCACACCATCTCATCAATCTCAGGACATACATCAATATAAAATGCAACAAAAAACATATAAATAACTCGCACTTTCATACATAAAGATAAATAAATGAAAATAAGGGTAGTGTCCTACCTTTTTCATATTTGATATGAAAGTAAATTGACTCCCATCTCCTAATTCCAACTCTCCTTCAAGAAGTTAGAAACCAAACCTAATTCAATTTTGTTTCACTTTTCACACAAGCCTATGCTATAGGAAAATTTTATTCATTCCCATATCTTCATAAAGCAACCAAAAGTTCACCCGCGTACTTAGTCTTCAAAAAACATCCATCCAGGCCCATAACTTACCTTCCATCCTTTTTTACAGGCTTTTAAACAAACAAACATTCTCTTAAAGACTCTCCTCCTATGACGCCTCATTTCTCGGGGGTCCCGTTGACCAGGTGAACCTGTAGTACCTGAAATAATTTTTCCCTTGACAAGGTGAGCAATGCCCAGTAGCAGAATTATCCTACATGGATTACTCCCCACCTAAGTGCTCATGCAATGGCAAACCAACATTCAAGCAAAACATATATGTTCCTACTCAAATGTCTACATGAAATGGACGAATGACTCACCCTTCCCACTCTCGAGCCCTCACCGACTTCTCTTGCATGCCTAAGCCAAATGTGGAGAAAACATCGCTTAAACAAAAGGTTTTTGTTCATGAAAACATAATATCAAGTTTCGGTAAAATCTATTCGACAAACCTCCGAGATGAATTGCTGGATAACTATCCAAAACAGTCATGGGTCGTCCTCCGAGATGAACTGTTAGACAACTTTTCAAGGTAATTCTTTGGAAAATCTTCCTTTGAAATCCATTTAGAAACCACATTTTTCATGTCATGCACTCACACCTATTATTCTAGGTTACCCCAGTGCATATGAAATGCACTATGTCATTTCACAACAATTCATGTTAATATATTAAGCATGTGCATATACTAATCGAATTCTATCTACAATCATCATGTTATCATTCATACATAGTACATAAAATTAGTCACATGAGCTAATATAAAATCCTATAACTGGCCTCGATCGCCTATTAACATCACACAAATAACATAACATGTTATTCAATCAAGCAATAACATATTCACACTTAAGGCCACACACACGGTCAATTCGGGACTGTGAGAAACCACTCTAGGGATTTCTTCACTCAGTCCAAATCTTTTGGAACCAAAAACACGCGTAGGAGAAAACCCCTACCTCCCAGAGTTTTCGAAACTCCACAAAACCGGTACCCACGCCAGAGTTTTGCAAAGTGGGGGGAGCAACTTTTCTTCTTGCTCGCTGAGTTTGCCGGACCGACACTGAGAAATCGGAAAGAAGCGTAGATCTTCTCTCTAAAATCCCTATCTTTTCTCTCTCCTTTTCCTTTTCTCTCTATTTTCCTCTCTTTCCCCATCCAAATGGTTTGGGCCGTTGGGGTCAAGAGACTGTCCCTCCTGATACATGTCAAACCCCTCATTGGTTGACTTGGATTTCACCTTATCCCTTAGCCATCTACAATGGTTTTTCCTCCAATGGCATGATGCCATGTGTCTCATGTGAGCCCCACTTGGCTCATTATTTGACCCATTCTGCCAAGGACACGTGACACCTCCTGAGCCACTCATAAAGTGTCTAGTGTCCCGCACTCCTCTCCATGCCTCGAAAAACGTGAAATTTCGACTATCTCGGAATTCGAATAAATTTTACGTTGTAGCTAGATTTCGCAAGACGATTCCAATGGTGAAGTCCTTTTCGTCATCCGAGATCTAGAAAAATTTCGGATTTTGACCGAAATTACCATTTACCATTTTTCGTAAAATTGGAATTTTCGGGTTTTACACCTCCCCCCTCTTAGATCATCATCCCTACATATTCCATCTTACGTGAGCATGGAGAAGACTCAACATTCATCAGCATAAGCTCCCTACTCATAAAATTTAGTTGTAAAAGCTCCAAAATAGGCATCCAACACCATACTCCTTGCTCACTTGTGATTGGAATTTCTCACCTAACATTCACCCTTAATTCTTCCTCGACATCCTTTTTCATATCCTTAATTTTGTAGTCATGATTTTCAAGAATTTTGGTTTTGTAATGTTGGGCTAAGGAAGTAGCTGAAAATTTATATTAGTTTGGGTCTGGAATTGACCTTTGTATAGCTAATCCAAGGTTATTATTGTCTTTTGACACCAATAAGACAAAAGGGCATCGGGTTCACACTTTAACCTTATCCTATTTCTTTTCATTTTTCACAAACTTCATTGTCACTCCCCTAGAAATACAATACTTTGTGATAGATTCCCTAACTTCAACGACATTTGCAAATGTCATTCCCAAGGTAAAAGTAAGGTCTTTGGTCTTCTACATTGAAATGAGCTAGATGTTTTCTTTCAACAGAAACCTCTTCATCATCAAACATCGGAAGTGTGCCATCACTATCATCTTCAAGCATTTTCGCACTCTCTACCATCGGCACTCTCACTCCAACCAACATCATCATCCTCATACTCATTACTTTCAATGTCTTTCCTTTCCATAAAGGCATGATCAACACCTTCATCATCCTCTACAACTTCATTAACACTAGAAAACAGAGCATCATTATCAGTTGGCCTTGATTCACCTATGGGAGGATCTATCTCATAACTAATAGTTAATATATTCATGCTTAGTTATTTATACCATTCCAGGTTAAGAAAGACCTCATTCATCTCCATTCCAAGTTCTAAGACATAAACGCGTTTCACATTCTTATAACCCAATTGTGATTTGTAGACATCTTTTAACACCGATAATGGATAGAAAATTCCATCAAAGTCCTCAACAATGTGTACATCTCCTCCACACAACTTCTTAATCCAAGATCCATAATCCATTTACCCCCATGATGTAAATAAACATCTACATGCCCTTTCATGTTTCTATTTAAAATAAAACACTCAATAAACAATAACTTTACCATATTAAATTAAGAAGAAACATGGGATCACTGAAACTAAAAACCAATCAATTTAACATCCTCAAGCTTAGTTAAATTGGTGTTATTGATAAATACAACCGTTGGATAACGAAAACTAAAACAAGAACATTCCAGAGACATCAAAATGGAAGAATAAAATTAACATCCTCAATCAAACTTCAATTACATTGTCATTATTGATAAACACAAACCAATGAACTACATAATAAAACTTATTTTACAAATGGAAGCAAGACACTTCCTTGTTTTCCAAATTTCTTGATAGCTACTGATGTTCTTTTGTAATTAACCAACAATTTTTTATTAGAAAGGAAGGAAAGAAAGGTCGAAGCAGTTAGAGAGAGAAATTTTTATCATAAGAAAACCTAGGGTTGTCTTTGGCTTAAAGAAGTTTTTTGCATCAAATGGGTAAAGTTGAAATTAAGGCTTTTTAATCTCCCCAAATTAGAAGGCCCTAAACTTTTAAGTTGGATTATGGCAAAAAATTGTCATGTCAACTACTTACATGGCTGGTTTAACAACCAAGTTAATGTCGGCGTTTGTCCATTTAACTCCCAAAGTTATGGCATGGGCTCATTTGAGCTACGGAAGTAAATTAGAGGGGCCTCTTTGGACTTAAAAAAGTTTAAGGTGCAAGTCAGGAAATTCGTAAAACAATGGGTTTTTTGGGTAACCTTTACTTGAAGAAGTAGTGCTAAAACTAGATGCTTAAAACTCTTCTAGTTAGTTTTCCGCCCTTGATGACGGCTACGGGCCTATGGCTATAAGGTTGGTTAGTTCAAAAGAGTCTATAAACTTCACATAGCCTCCAAGACAAGCCAACTATTGCTAGAATCCATGGTCTCATGGAAAAGCTGGAAACTCCGATGCCTAGCTAATACAAATCCAATGCTCGACACACATCAATCTGTTTCCATGTGGTTTGACAAATCGCCAATGTGGCGATGCTTGGAATGCCATCCATATTCACAAGAGGGGGGCGTTCATTGAAGCTTTGAGTCTTTACTTGAAGACCTTGATGACCTTGATGCCCTTGCTGGCACCATTTCTGGTAAGGTAATAGTTTCCATCATCCTTCCTAGGCTCCCATCTCCTTTCTTGATCACTTCCCTTTTTCACTCATCCTGTATTTACTTCCTTTGTTTGTTGAAACTTGAAATTAGCACTGTTCTGATGATGGCACCACCACCAGACCTCTCTTACTTGTCACTGCTTCTGTGGACAATATGGTGCTCACAGTTTCATCAACGTCAATCTGATCTCCATTTGTCCGCAAGCATTATCTGCTGACACTTCCATTGAAGTTCAGCTTGAAGTCACCAATCGACAAAAGGTATTTTGATTCCCACCTCGATCCCTGTTTTCATTTACTTCATTCGTGCTTGGATGGTTTTATTCCAGAAATTTTGTGTGTCTTCATCTGAGCGCCACTTTATAGCTCATGATTGAGTTGTTGAAGTTGTTCTATGTACACAAACCCATTTTCATTTTTGGAACGATAATTTTTTCACTTAAATGTCGCCCACTGAAAGTATTAGCAGAGAGAGATTTATAGGACAGATTGTGGGTATATATGGTATAAAATAGATTCAATATTTAGCCAATTTGAAGATGCAATGCTAATACTCCAAGCTCAATATATACATAAAGTGATGGTCTATTAGTGTTTGGTGTTGATTTCAATCGATACAAAGTGGTGCTCTATTATCAGTTTTACATGTTTTGTGAGAGACCTTCTGATACTTCAGACTCAGTAGCCCTTACGGCCAACTTCATTCTTTGGTGGCCAGTCCCGAGTCCTTTTCGTGACCTCATAAGACAAGGCAGCAGCTCCAGGAACCAGAGCAAGAGAAGGTTTCTCCATGGAGCAGAAGCAAGAATAATCTCAGAAAAAGGAAGGGAGGAGGAGATGCAGCGAGATATTTTCAGAATGGAGAATAAATAGCTTGGGAAGAGCTGCTATTGAAGAAAGGATCATTGTGGCATGCCAGCATTGGCAGACAGGGAGGGTTGTATTCTTCCACGGGAACACCTGCCTGGAGAACTCCTTTGATTTGCCAGCCACACTCTTCAGAGGATTTCAATGCACCGTGCATTTTGAATTAACTGGTACTCACTGCTTAAGACCTGTGGAGTAACTCACCTGGGCTCAGTTCATTCTGAAGATCTCCTATTTATGAATTCTGTTAGGCGCCACCAATACGCTTTCACTTCTACACTAGGTGCAAAGTGGCACTTTGAATTTCAAAATAACAGTTAGCATGGAAGACATGATTAGAAATTGGATTTTATAATTGGTATCTTGTTAGAAGTTTCTGTTATGGCAACACAACATTTTGGTACACTAGGTGTGGTTGGAAAGGTAGTGGAGACTGGAGAGTCCCAAGCCTCTCGAATGCTTGACTGCTTTATTTAATACACTAACACAAATAGTCGGTGGACTGGAATCTCAAGTCCTTATCTAAGTTGGACTTAGATCAGTACGCAAATGTCCACATCAGCCATAAAATAGAGCCCTCATTTCTTGAACATCATCCATCCATATGCGAATGAATTCCTGTTTGTAATATGCACATCTATGACTTTACTGGATGACAACATACCACATTAAACTACAAAATATGCCCCAAATCAAAGTTCACAAACATCCTCCAATGATTCAGGTAGGTACCAAAATGAATTGAAATAAAAAAAAAATCATCTAACTAGCTAGGCTAGCTAGCTACCACGGACAAAGGGTGTAGGTTTCATCTGTAAAGTGGTGCAGAGTGTCATAAATGGCTTCACGCATTTGTCTCTTCAAGTTGTAATACCCCATCATGACCCCATACGAGCCACCTCTATCCGCACGTTCCCAATAAGAGCCTGCAGCAATTGAGTCCTTTATGCATCCTAATAAATCTTTGGACCCTTAAGGATATGGAGTTGTTTCCACTCCAAAACAAAACTGATCCCCCAAACTCCATCTCAACCAAGAGCCGTGACGGAGGTCAACCCCTGTAAACGTAGAACATCAAAGTCTTGTAGAGATGAATCTCACATTGTCTTCCCATCTTACGCACATGCAATATCCATAAATTCTGATACTATCCTCACTACAGACAGAAGCTCCCCGCACAGGATTCCACCACCCAAGTAAAAATGTGACATGAGCAACAAACCTGTCTGGTACTTTAGAAACTCTATAGCTTTGAGAGGAAGGCAGAACGGAGGTCCATAACCTTAGTAGGAGAAGGAGAAAACCCAGTAGCACTAAAATCCCAAACTTCAACAAACCCATAAAATTGGGATATTGCACAAACCAGGTTGTCATAGCATATGACATCATTGTAACTCTCGTGAGCACCATCAAGGTTCATGAATCTGCCATCATTGAACATACAGAAAGCCAACTTCTCTCCGCCTCTGTATATCAGGACAACTCCATCCTTGTCCTTGTTGATATTCTTCTTACAAATATCAGACATCATCAAAATAGCTTTCGAAATAAAGGCTCTGCCACCTTTATATTTCTTAGCGCCATCAACGGTGTACGAATCAACATCGAACAATTCCTCCTCCTCCGAACGACCTACTTTCAAAGAACCTTCAACTTGAATCCGTGCACCAGAAAAGGGGTTTAGCGAGGGCTCAGATTTGCTTGTTTTTGTCCAGAAGAAACAACCAGCCATGAGAGGACCCAACACACCGACCTTCGTAAACCTCCCTACACAAGCAGACGTCTCTGTAGGGCTTTTTTTCATCCAGATTGAAGAAACAGAGACTACTATTACTTTTACGTTCCCCTTTATCACCATCTTCATCTTCTTCTTCTTCCTCGGGAGGAGCAATCAGGAGCCAGGGTGTTTGGAAACAGGGACTGTAACTTGGAGAAGATGTGGCGCTTTCCTACCGAAACCACCAACGGCATGCCCTTTCATACGAAGTATGTCCACGAAACACAATCTTCTCTCATAATACTTTCCAATATATCAAGCCTGACCTTCACACCAGTCTGCTTTACGCTTTCTTTAATCCCCGCCATTCAAGCTAAGCTCAGACTGCTTTCTTTCTTTCTGATCCTTCCTTTTTCTTTCTTTTCTTGTTCGCACCTGTATGCTACAGCCCTTCTTATGATATCCCATCTTTATTTAAATATTTACAAAAAATAGAAAGTAAAATTATTTTTCCCAAATAATATTCACACTGATTTTTGAATTAATACAGATAATATATCCTTCTTTATTTTTTTTGAAATAGATAATATATCTTTTTTAAGAAATAGAAAGTCTAGTTTCAAAAAAAGAAAAAAAGAAAAAAGGGAAATAAAATTAAATTAAATCGATTTTTTTCAAAGACTCGCATGCCGGTGCTCTAACAAAACAATAATAAATCTTAATTCCAATATTTTGCCAACAATCATAGCGGTTTCTTTATGATATCCCATCTTTATTAATATTACAAAAAATATAAAGTAAAATAATTTTTCCCATATAATACCCACTTATTTTTAATTAATACAGATAATATATTTTCTTTTTAGAAAGGAGATAATATATCTTTTTTAAGAAATAAAAAGTCTACTTCATATATTCTTTCTTTGTAAATAAAATTAAATCAATTTAAATTCTTTTTTTTTTGCAAATAAATCTATTAAACCTTGTCTATAAAAAAAAATTAAGTTACATAAAAATTGCCAGTTATCTGTATATTTTTCCTAACAACCATTCATAATAAATTCCTTTATCACAGATTCTGGCTTTTTTGAGTATAGAACAATTTATTACATTATAACTAGAGTAATTATCTATAAATAAAAAAATATTCAATAAACTGTTCATATTTTTAGGTAAATTAGAATAAATGAAGCTCATTACAATAATTTTCAGTTTTTTCTAGTGATAACTCTCCTTAATGAAAATCTGAAAATCTCTACGTAGTAAAATTCAATTCAAATTCTTTAACTAAATTATTAAATCAATTCCTTTGTAAATGAAATGAAATCGATTTTTTTTTCCAAATAAATATATATAAAATCAAGAGGTGGGAAAACACCATCAAGCCTGGATTCATTCTGCGCACTACTATGAACCCATCTCAACCTTGCATGTGGCTGCAGGCAAATTGGACCGAATAGTAAAATTGGTAATGTAATAATCTTACATTTTATAGAATAAAATGTTATTTAAAATACTTACAATTTGTTTTTACGTTTTCAAAAGACTATAATAAAAATTTTATTGATTTAACATCTTAATAAGCTAAGCTAGCCTTCTTTTCTCTAAACTTTTTCTCTTATTAACATAAAACAAGTTAAGTGGCGAGCTAGGGGAACTTCTTAAGAATGGTTTGTTTACGAAACTATCATGGCCTCAACAAGGAGGAGAATAAGGAAAATATGTTTTGGTGTGTTGTTGTGTTTTAAAATCTGTTCTCAAAAAACAGAATCAAACAAGCTCTAAGGTCTTGCGGTTACTGTGTAAAAGTAGGTTTAAACCTAATAAATTAATTATATATGTTGATTCAAACACATTTCATTTGTTTCTTATTATTATATAAGGCCTAAGAAATTTAAAAATATATAAAATTTTGAAGAATTTTGATTATATTTGTTTTTTTATATATTTTTCATGATAACCAAATATGAAAAACATATTCCTTAGTATTTTTCTTCCTAAAACTATGATTTAAATAAATTTTCCTAAGGAAAGAAAATAGAGAAAAAGTGGAAGGAATAATATTTAGAGAAAAAATAAAAATAGATTAAATTTGAAAAATTAATTTACATATTTATTCAAACTTATTTATTTGTTTCTCTATTATCTATATAGTACTTTAAAATATATAAAATTTTGATGAATTTTAATTATATTTTAGTTTCTTTTTTATATTTTCCACAAGAATTGGGCATGAGAAACCGTGAGAAAATCATTGTTCTTATTATTTTTCGGTTTAATACTTTTTTTTTTCTACCCAAATAAAGCTTCCAAGTAAAAGAGTTTTGCAAAAATCAACAATAGAAGTTTTCAATCCAAGGTCCAGCAATTATAAATTTGAGGAGGCATGGTATAGACTTGATTTGAATATGACCGATGGTATATATTGGTCTGGCTGGTGGGGCCAAGGACAAGTGATGTTTTTGGTCATTAATAGTTTGAAATCTCCCTTTTACACATCTTTCCATCTTTTTCTTTCTCAATAAAATGGTTATTCCACATAGATCTAGGTTTTCATTTGTTTTTTCATGATTTAGTCATCGCCTTGGTGCTTGTCGTCATTTCTTTAGTGCGCTGGGCGCAATAAGCTGCCGTCTTTAAGGCATATTGCGTGGTCGCTTCGCCATTGTTCCGTGCAACAAGCGGTTGTGTCCATGTTTTGGTTTTCATTGTCAGCGATGAAATTCTGTCAAGCTGTCGGACCATACGGAAAGAAAGTATATCCTGTAACGCCCCAAAACCGGGGTGTCCGTTGACCACCCGTCAACCCTCGGAATTCTACATGTCTCCATCATAAGGCATGTGCATGTGTAAAACGGCCCAACAGGGCATCCATACAACCCAAATATAAATTTTATACAAAAAGTTAACTTGTCTACAATCAGATTAATTACAATTTATACAAAACCGGTCTCTTGCCCACTTTAAAAATACAAGATAAGGCCAATTTGGCCATTTTTCGCCTGCGCCCTTGACAAGGCCCCCTCCCAGCGTGTCTTCTAGACTAAAAGGGGGTCCCACGACTGGTGAGCAATGTCCAATAAATTAATTTCCTACTCGGTACATCTCACCTAACAAGAATGAATGGCACACCAAACATTCAACACATGCTAATATATCACTCATGCATATATTAACAAAATTAATTCCATAAATCATGTTACTCAATTTACAACAATAACATAAAATTAGCTCACTGCTGCAAGGTCAATCCGATACCGGCTCTCAAAGAACAACCCACGAAATCACAATCAGCACGTTATTCAATTACGGCACAACACAACATCACACAAATCACGCAAACAAATCAGGACCGTCCAAAACCACTCTGCGATTTCTTCACTGCTCCAAATCTGAATCGAAACCACGACCATCTGTGCCCTCGACAAACCCTATCCATTACACGCCCTTAAACAAAGAGAAAGCCAGCAGAGTAAAAAACCCCTACCTTTCTCGAGTTTCCAGAAACTCCCCACATCGGGTCTTCGACAAGAAGCTCTCATCGCGAGGATCAATCCTCCCTCTGGCTTCCGCCCAAACACCGCAAATCGGAACAAGCGTGAAACTTAGAGAGAAGTGAGAGCTTCTCTAAAAGATCTCTCTCTCCATCGGGCCTCCCTCTCTCTTTTTCCTCTCCCAACCGACTCGGTCATGCTGATCAAGAGACCGTCTCCTCACTTACCAAGTGTCAAGCCTCATTGGCTCATGGATTACACCCTTATCCTTATCCATCTACCTCGAGATTTTCACCCACCCAAGACGATGCTACGGTCTCAAGTGAGCCCCACTCTGAGCCTGGCTTGATCAAGATTCGCACTGACACGTGTCGCCTCTGGCCACCCAAGTAAACGCGCTTGCCGCCTCTACATCCTCTCTGCCTGAAACGCAAATTCGATCGTTCTGACCAACGAAATTCGACCTGGTAGCTAGATTTCGCGAGAAGATTCCAACGGTGAAGTCCATTTCATCATCTGAGATCTAGAAAATTTCCGGATTTTGACCGAAATTACCATGTTATCCTTCCTTAGAAAATCTGGATTTTCCGGAGTCTCACATTCTCCCCCCCTTAAAAGAATTTCGTCTCGAAATTCCACACACATACTCATCCAACCACGTGCATATGTAAACCTACACAATCCCTACTGGCAGAACGCCGACCTTCCCAAGGTCTACAATCACCGATGTAATCCAATGGACCACATCAACCTAGTCCATGTCTTGAATGACATCCATCCAATCTAGCCCTTGCTCTGCTCAACACCATCACCCAATGAAATTTCCAATGGTAACCAAATCTCGAGTCACGCCGACTCCTATCACTCAACTCTAAGTCTATGATAACCACGACCGTGTGTCTTCATCCCGAGTCTCTCCCGACTCCTATCACTCAACTCTAAGCCCGACACATGTTCAAAGCGCGATATCTCGGCACAGAATCCTTTCTACCACACTTCGAGCCTCTTATATCCAATAAATAAATTTCTGATTTCTCCACTCGCCCTTACACTACAATGCAAATTTCGGAATGGCTCTCCTGTGCCCTTACACCCACACAGAATTTCCTAATAGAACCCCAGTCTCCTTTCTTACACCTCACGTAAATCTCAGATATCACCCCTGTCTCTTACACCCACAATGTGGGCCTATTTCCATGGGTCTCTACACGGACAGAACCCAAAAGGGTGTAGGCTTCATCTCAGAGCGGTGCAGTGTCATAAAATGGCTTCACGTATTTGTCTTCAAGTTGTAATACCCATATCATGACCCTATAATAGCCATCTTCATCCACGTGCCCTAATAGAAAGCCTGAAGTAAATTGAGTCCTTTATGCATCCTGGACAATCTTCGACCCTTAAGGATATGGAGTTGTTTCCACCCAAAAACAAAACTTGATCCCCCAAACTCTCCATCTCAACCAATATTTTGTGATGGAGGTCAACCCTGTAAACGTAGAACATCACAGAAGTCTTGTAGAGACGAATCTTCTTGGGTTGGTTGTCTTTCCCATTCTCATGCACATGCACATCCATAAATTTCTGATAATATCTCCACTATAGATAGCTCCCCGCATGATTCCACCTCAAGTAGAATGATATGAGCAAATGGTGACCTGGTTCGGTACTTTTTGAAACTCTATAGCTTTCTTGAGAGAGGAAGGCAAGAACGGATATCCATAACCTTAGTAGGAGAAGGAGAAAACCCAGTAGTACTAAAATCCCAAACTTCAACAAACCCATAAAATTGGGATATTGCACAAACCAGGTTGTCGTAGCATATGACATCATTGTAACTCTCGTGAGCACCATGAAGGTCCATGAATCTGCCATCATTGAACATACAGAAAGCCAGCTTCTCTCCGCCTCTGTATATCAGGACAACTCCATCCTTGTCCTTGTTGATCTTCTTCTTACAAATATCAGACATCATCAAAATAGCTTTCGAAATAAAGGCCCGCCACTTTATATTTCTTATACTTAAGCCATCAGCGGTGCATGAACTCAACATCGAACAATTCCTCCTCCTCCGAACGACCTTCTTTCAAAGAACCTTCCAACTTGAATTCAGCACCAGAAAAGGGTTGAAGAGGCCTGGGATTTGCTGTTTTGTCCAGTAGAAGAAACAAATCTCAGCCATGAGAGGACCCAAACACACCGATCTTTCTCGTGAACCTCCCTACACAAGCAGACGTCTCTGTAGGGCTTTTTTTTCATCCATAGATTGAAGAAACAGAGACTAATACGTTTTTACGCTGCTCCCTTTATCATCATCTTTCATCTTTCTTCTCTTCCTCGGGAGGAGGAATCAGAGCCAGGTGTTTGGAAACAGGAAGGTAATCTTGAGAAGATGTAGCTTTCCTACCGAAAAACCACCATCTACATGCCCTTTCATACGAAGTATGTCCACGAAACACAATCTTCTCATAATACTTCCAATATATCAAGCCTGACCTCACACCAGTCTGCTTCACGCTTTCTTTTAATCCCCGCCATTCAAGCCAAGTTCTCAAAAAAACTGCTTTCTTTCTTTCTCGATCCTTCCCTTTTTCTTTTCTTTTTCTTTTCTTGTTCAAAAGACTCGTATGCCACAGCCTGTCTTTATGATATCCCATCTTATTTAAATATTTACAAAATAGAAAGTAAAATTATTTTTCCCAAATAATATTCACACTGATTTTTGAATTAATACAGATAATATATCCTTCTTTATTTTTTTTTGAATTAGATAATATATCTTTTTTAAGAAATAGAAAGTCTAGTTTCAAAAAAAGAAAAAAGGGAAATAAAATTAAATTAAATCGATTTTTTTTTCAAAGACTCGCAAGCCGGTGCCCTAACAAAAACAATACTAAATCTAATTCCAATATTTTGCCAACAATCGTAGCGGTTTCTTTATGATATCCCATCTTTATTTAAATATTTACAAAAAATATAAAGTAAAATAATTTTTCTCATATAATATTCACACTTATTTTTGAATTAATACAGATAATATCTCTTCTTTTTTGTAAGGAGATAATATATCTTTTTTAAGAAATAGAAAGTCTACTTCGTATATTCTTTCTTTTGTAAATAAAATTAAATCGATTTTTTTTTTTGCAAATAAATCTTTAAATCCTTGTCTAAATAAGTTGTAAACATTTTTAAAATAAAAAAAAATTTAAGTTACATAAAAAAATTAAGTTGTGGGTTCGTATATTATTTTTCTTAAACAACAAAATTCATTCATAATAAATTCTCAATCAGGGTTTTGAGTATAAAACGCTTATTACATTGTAATCAGAGTAATTATCTATAAAAATATCTTTCAATAAATCGTTCATATTTTTAGGTAAATGAAAGAATAAATGAAGTCTATTGCAATAGTTTTCAGTTTTTCCTAGTGATACTGCCCTAATGAAATTCTGAAAAATCTTCTTACGTAGTAAAATTCAATTCAAATTTTTTTAACTTAAACTATTAAAAATCTTTTCTTTTATAGAATCACTTTTCCCGAATGGGAATCGGAGTGATACTTTTGAATTAAATCGTAAAACTCTCGGTTCTCAATTAAAAACGGAAATCGAAATCCTCAGTTCCTTTGTAAATGAATGAAATTCCATTTTTTTTTCTCTCAAAAATATATAAAATCTAGAGGTGGGAAAACACCATTTGGCCTGGATTCTATTCCTATGGCTGCAGGGCAATTGACCGAATAGTAAAATTGGTAATAAAATAATCTTACATTTTATAGAATAAAAATGTTATTTAAATTACTTTACAATTTGTTTTTACGCTAAAAGACTATAATAAAATTCTTATTGATTTAACATCTTTAATAAGCCACTCCTTCTTTTCTAAACTTTTCTCTGTTAACATATTTTCCTAATAGTAAGGGAGAATAAGGAAAACACAAATTCAAAAGAACGAAGAAGTTTTTTGAGAGAACACCAAAATGGTGTTGTTTGTTTTAATATATGTTCTCAAAAATAGAAAACCAAACAAATCCTGGCTATCTTGCCATACGCTAAGTTCTAAGAAAAGAAAAAAATGTAGAGAAAAAGTAGGTTTAAACTTAATAAATTAATTTTATGTGTTTATTCAAACTCATTTCATTTGTTTCTCATTATTATATAAGGCCTAAGTAATTTAAAAATATATAAAATTTTGAAGAATTTTGATTATATATTTTTCATGATAACCAAATGTGAGAAAATCATATTCCTTAGTATTTTTTTCTTTTCCTAAAACTTTTTGAGTTCCAAATGGGGCCTTTCCTAAGGAAAGAAAAATGGAGAGAAAAGTGGAAGGAAATATTAGAGAAAATAAAAAATAGGATTAAATTTCTAAAATTTAATTATATATATTTATTCAAACTAATTTTATTTGTTTCTCTATTATCTAAGGACTAAGTACTTTAAAAATATATAAAATTTTGATGAATTTTAATTATATTTTATTTTCTTTTATATTTTCCACATTGAATTAAGTATGAGAAAATGTGAGAAAATCATTGTTCTTATTATTATTTTTCTTTCGCTTTTTTAATACTTTTTTCAGCTCCAAATAAAGCCTAAGTAAAAAAAGTTTTGCAAAAATCAACAATTAGAAGTTTTAATCCAAAGTCTTAGCTTATTATAAATTTGAGGAGGCATAGATAGACTTGGATTTGAATTACACCGATGGCATATATCGTCTCGTCGCTGTAAATAAGGACAAGTGATTTTTTTGGTCATTATTAGCTTGAAATCTCCCTTTACACATCTTTCCATCTTTTCTCAATAAAATGGTTATTCCACATAGATCTAGGTTTTCATTTGTTTTTTCATGATTTAGTCGTCGCCTTGGTGCTTGTCGTCGCCCTAGTGAGCATGTGGTTGTCGTCATCGTCTCGGGTGCAACGTGGTCAGGTCCATGTTTTTGCCACTGGCCGTATAGCGAAATTTATTTCGCTGCTTGAATGATCTATAATGAGCAAAGTATATCTGATCAAAGACAAGATATTAAATCAATAGTCGTCAATATGCTGCAGAACTTGAGTCATAGGTATTTTAGTTACAATAGTAATATCAAATGTGTAGGCTTAACTATCAATTGTATAGACCTTTAGTCGATTCATTATGCTATTAACCTAGATGTTGTTTCATCTTCTAAGGTTTTTAACGATTTCGATTATATGTTTTTATGCTATTAATATGGATGTTGTTGTGTAGGCTCAACTATCAATTGTATAGGCTTTGAGCCGATTCATTATGCTATTAACTTGGATGTTGTTTCATCCTCTATGGTTTTTAGCAATTTTGACTATATGTTTCTATGTATTGTTAGTTTGAATAAATGGAATTATTTTTCTCTTCAAAAAAAAAACTATATAATAAATTATTTTTATTATTTTTATTTTTATATTATTTTTATTTTTAATTATTTTTCATATAACTTTTATTTTATTCTATTAAAACAATTTAAATAATTGTGACACGTAATAACTATTTTTTCTTTCTTTAAAAATATTTCAATATTTTCTAATAATAAAAGAAACATATATTTTTCTTTCACAATTACAAAACTATTTCTTACTTTAAAAAAATATTTACAAAATATGCAATTAGCTAAAAGTAAATATTATTTACAAATAGAATTGTAAAATTAGATAATAGTGTTAAAATGTTAATAAAAATTACTTTGTAATTATTTTCAAAAAATAAGTTTCTTATACTTTACAAGAATATGTTTGGAAGACATGCATGCATGATGTTTGTTAAAAAAAAAAATTTTTTTAAAGACTTTGTAGACTTTGGTAGTCTCTTGTTAATGTTGATAGACTTTTACATAATACTTTTATAGATATTGGATAGACTCTTTACTAACTTCAAATAACTAGAATAAATTAATATTCTAATAAAAAATAAATAAAAGTAAAATATCATAATTAAATAATTTTGTTTTAACAAAGTGCCAGTTATTTAAAATAATGGTTCCTAAGTTTAAAAAAAAAAAAGAAATTTAATATTCAATATTCTCCAACCATAGAAACTCTTTATTCATTAGCAATATCTCTTTGTTCTAAGATCAACAAACTGCCTCAAATTTTCAAAACGTATTCAAAATTTTCATATTGTTTAAAATCATATTTTAATATAATTATTTGAATATATTCTTTTGATTTTTAAAATTATATTTAATTTAATTGTAGTTTTTGAGGAATGAGAACTTGATTGCTATAGGATTGAGTGTAGGGATCAATGTACAATGGAGGCCTGGATCATATGATTGAATGTGATGTGTGATAAACTAATGTCATCATCCTTAGGGTTTATTAACCCTCGCACCTGATCTTCCAAGCTAATCTCTTTAGATACTTAAGTATATGTTTCACTTAGTTCAGTGTGCTTCTTCGTAACTGAGATTAGACGACTCTACTATCCTAATCGCGATAGAAAATATATCACCCAATGCATAACATGGTAGACATAAGACTACCTACAGTCGAAGCATAATGTTTCTCACTCATGAGTTCTTTCTCTTCGAGAGTTTTATATGATTATCCTTTAGAAAAATGAATTCAATGTCCTATAAGTAAATCCTCTTGAACTCTCCATGCCAAAACTAGCCACCTCATGAAGTTAGACAGCTAACTCCCTTATTCTTCCCTGTCTCATAAAGTTTGATTCCTAATGTAGTTGGGGCTTCCACCCAACTCTCTCATATCAAAAATACTATTTCAAGTAACCCCCACGTGTGACAACACTTTCACATTGTCTCCAATTAATAGGATGTCATCTACATAAAGAATATGGAAGCACTACCACTGCACTCCAATCTTTTTATGCACACATGGTTTACTAGGGCTCTGGTAGCTACCACATGGTCCATACCGGAAGCTTGAACCCATAGATTTCATCTCTGTCCATTGCCCTTTTCCACTCTTGCACATAATCAGAGATCAACTTTCTTCCAATGGGTTTTACCCTAGGAGCTTCTACAAGAGACCATACTTATTTGAACCCAGATTTCTAGCATCTCATGGTCCATTACCTTTTTTTCCAATTTACACAACTCACACATGGTTTATTAGGCTCTTTATCTTAGATCAATTTGCTTCCAATGGGTTTTACCCCTTCTAGGAGCTTCTACAAGAGACCATAATGAAGTTAAAAAACCCATAGATTCCATCTCACCTGGCCCATTGCCCTTTCCACTCTTGTACATCAACATCCTCCACCCAAATGTTTCTTTGTATGTGGTGACTCTGATACATTTTTCATAACAAGGCATGCTCTTGCGGTGTTTATGTATTATCCTCCCACTACAAGTTTAATGCACGTTGCACATGCACAAGCAGATTCAAGTTTATCGTGATCTCATGGTCCATTACCCTTTTCCACTCTTGTACATCAACATCCTCTAATGCTTCTTCGTATGTGGTGACTTGATACATAATTCATAACAAGGCATGCCTTGCAGGTTTATGTGTTATCTTCCCACTACAAGTTTACTGCATTGGTTTTTGTACATGCACAAGAGGATTCAAGTTTTGTAATTTAGGTGGATTTCCAATCTCTTCATTATTTTATTGTTCTTGAGTTTCTTGAATTTGGTCTTGAGCTATATCTTGTGTTTGTGTTCACTTTCGGAACATGTTGTGCCATATTCCCCTTTTCAACATCAACAGGTAGTAGAAAATTAGCGCTTCGTATGGATCTTACCGAGTCAAGATCTTTAAGAACCACTTTGCCCTATGTTTAAAATTGTTCACATAATCATCTTTCTTAGAAAGTGGCATGAGTACTCACTTATTACCTTGTTTTTCCTTTGGATTAAAAATATTCCACCTCTCATTCCCTTAAGATAGCCAATAAACATACAAATTTTATTTATTCCAACTTTTGTGATTACTGTGCTAAGACATGTGCTAGGGCACCCCAAATCCGAATATGATTAAAACTGAGTTTACGCCCTTTCCATAACTTTGTGGGTGTCTTTGAAACAGATTTAGATGGAACCAAGCTTAGTGTGTAAATAGTTGTTTCTAAGGCATATCCTTATAACGATGATGAGTAACTGAGCATCAACCTCACCATATCTAAAAAAGGGTTTTTTGTTTGTCCTTTCAAAGACTCCATTTGGCTAGGGCATTTCTAAGAAATGATAATTGAGAAATTATCCTCTCTTTAGTAAAAGTTGATCTCTCCAGATAGGTAATCACCGTCCCGCCACCGGTCGATTGATATGGATGCCCAATCGCTTCGTCTCAAATTTTAAGACATTCTTGAAACTTTTTCAAAGCTTCGCACTCTATGGCACATTAGGTAAATATATCCATATCCTAAGTAGTCATCGATGAAGGTGATGAGATACGTAGACCCGCCTTTGGCTTGAATGTTTATTGGTCCACACACATCAGTGTATTAATCCTAACCACTTAATTGCACAATTTCCTTTAGCCGTGAAGGGCATCTTTGTCATTTTACCTTCCAAACATGATTCACATACTGGTATAGGTTCAAAGATTAAGGAATTGAAAATTCCACTTTTAACCAAACCATGAATTCTATTAGGATTAATATTACCCAATCGCAAGTACCACAAATAGGTTATATTTGAAACTTTCCTTTTCTTAGATAAAGTGAGTTGCTCATCATCAGTATATTCAATGACTTTAATACTATAGGAAAAAAGAATTAAAAGAATACAGATCATTCATCAATAATATGAAGAGAATAAAAGTATTATTGCTCTTTATCAAAACCGAGGAATTAAACTGCACTATTAAACCATGTTCAACTAAACAATTGACATAAATCAAATTCCTTGTGAAATCTGGAACAAATAAACAATCTAATAAACCTAAAGTTTTAAAAACATAACTCCACTAGTCTTATTGCCATTACAAAGACATATTCTGCTTCCCACTTCAAGCTGTCCTTTAACTAGTGCTTCCACTTTGTTTCAATCAGAGAAGTGCTCCAAAGGCAATCAATCACCTTTAGCACTTATTGTATGTCTTTATATTCATTTATAGTAAACACATCTTCATTTCTTTGATGTTCATTTAATATATGAATTAATATCGATCTTTAAATCAGATTAATGAAGTCCTTGATACATTACATAGCATAAAGGAAATCATGATTGTAAGACCCGAGAAATTCCAATTTCTGGAAAAAGGGCAAAATCGTAATTTTGATTACAAAATTGTAATTTCGTTAAAAACTGTAAATTATTCTCTGGGATTCGGATGATGAAACGGATTTCACCGTTGGAATCATCTCACAAAATCTAGCTAGCACGTAAAATTTCGTGAGAATTCGAGAGATAATGACTTACACGCCTTCGAGGCATCGCGTTTCAAAAGTCAGAAACGATTTTTGATGAGAGACGAAAAGTCACATATAACAAGTACCATGTGCCATAAGGTATGAGTAGAGAAATACGAAATGGACTCGACGAGTTAGCGCCGAATGTTAAAACTAGGAAAAGAGGGATATAATGGTCATTTTAGAATTTGTCTTAAATGATAATAAGACAAAATGGAATAGTGACCTTCTCCATTTGAAAAAGGAGAAAAGAAAACATGCAGAGGGGATCCAGAAACGGAAATGGCGTTTTTAGTGAGAGAGAGTCTTCCTTCTCTCTAAAAATACGCGCGATCCAACCGCTTCAGCCTTCGACAAGAAGGAAAGCCGCTTTTACGCGGAGAGGCTTCGCTGGTACCTGGATTAGGGAGTTTCCTCAAACTCCGAGAGGTGTGGGTTTCCTACTGGGTTTTATTCTTCGCTTAAGTACTATGTTAATGTTTCATTGTCGAGGCCTCGAACGGTCGCTTGATCGGCTCCAAACCTTGAAATCGAAATGCTTGGATTTTAGAGATCTACCGAACGTACCGCACGCTTTTACTGACCGCTTCGGGTTAAATGGTGATGAATTGTTCAATAAATCATGTATTGGTTTGTATGAGGCCTAAATGGCCGTGGAAAAACCCGTTCACCAAGTGAGCCGATAATTTATGCTTTGAAAGTGAACAAGAATCGAGGGTTTTACCGTTCCTCGAAATGCTGATCACAAAATAATTTTTGTGAAAATATGTGTTT
Organism: Tetrastigma voinierianum; assembly: GCA_016808115.1. Taxonomy (NCBI): domain Eukaryota; kingdom Viridiplantae; phylum Streptophyta; class Magnoliopsida; order Vitales; family Vitaceae; genus Tetrastigma; species Tetrastigma voinierianum. The sequence goes on along the minus strand of JAEQBH010005516.1, from coordinate 44,783 downwards.
GGTCGAAAGTGATTTAAGTGTAATCGCTTGCTCGATCATTAGCCCAAGCTGGAAGCTAATTGACAGATGAAATGAGAATTTACATATGATTGTGAATTGAATGTTTTGTAAATAAGTATGCATATTTATATATTTTTACATGTGAATTGCATCGTGATGTAATTCGACATACATGCATTCCATATGCATCGGAACACCTTGTATTCATGTGGTGAGTGAGTGCATGAGATGAGTCTAGAGAAAATGGTTCGGGTCGGGCTCTAAAATATACATATCCGAGGGTCAAGCCAAAATTAACAATATCAATCGCCTGAGACGGCCCAATTGATATACATCTGAGGGTAGTCCATAACAATATCAATCGCTTCTGGAGACGACCCAATCGATATATACATCGGAGGGTCATTCACAAACAAACAAAATAATAATGCCTGCACAGGCTTAGGCGAGTGAGGGAGTTTCCGTGAGGACTCCTGGCACGATGATGCCGAGCTGGGACATTCGGGCAGAGGATCATGCATTTGCTTGAATGTGTGTTTATTTTGGAACATCGGGTGACCGCACTTAGTAGAGTGTTCCACTCAGTGGTGATTCCACTACCGAGCATTAACCTCACCCCTGGTCGAGGGATATTATTTTACGGTGCAATAGGAGCCAAGTAGTGACTCATCTAGAGACTAGTTTAGTAAAGAAAGCCTGTCAGGGGTTTCGATGTGATTTTATACAAAATAGAATTCTCTAATTTTGATATATGAAGTGTATAAGAGTAAATTATTAACCTTAACTATCGGACATAGTCAGTATGTTTTACGCATACTGTTATGAGTAATCGGCTTATGGGCCCAAGTGGCCGCTTTACTCATGCAGATTATATTGACCCGCCGGGACAAAGCCATGTGTTGTATTTGGGTAGAACTCTATGTACAAAGGAGATTCTACCATTTTCTGGCAACGCTCTGCAACCCGATCCACTTGTATTCCGCGGCCACTGTTGTCAAATCTGACCCCTGTTTCAGCGCCATAGCTTGGCATCTAGGTATACGATTACCTAGGGAGCTCTAAGCTCAGTATCCATCACCACTGGTGGTTTGATGTAGAGTATAGTACATGAAACCCAGATCGGGAGGGCTTGGGCTTAGGCCATAGTCATGTAAGAACATCACCACTTGGTGTGGCTCGATGTAGGTTTAGGTATGAGATTACCTAGGAAATCACGGGGCAAAAATATGACACTGCATGCATGTGTTTGGTGTGTTTTGTGTGATTTGATGAATTATGTTGTGTGAAAAATATGCATAACATGAATGAGGTGTGACTCGGTTTGTGATGTGTTGTGATCAGGTATGTGTGCCGATGATTAGCACTTGTGTTAGACAATTCTATAAAATAAATTGAGTTTACGCAAAACCGGAACAAGGAAATAAAAGAGATAAATTTTAATAAATTTATTTGAATGTTGACAATGAAATCGATCTTAATAAATTGAGGTCGACCACTGTGGTTAGTGCCAGTGGTAAGGAGTACTGGGAGGAAATTCTGGACCATTTTCCAGAATAAAATGAAAAAAAATAAACAAAATAAATTTGAAGCAATTTATATGGTTTATTGAGAAATGAAAATATATATATATATACATATATATTGGTATACATGTATATAAGGTGGAGAGCATTTTTTCATGTGTCGAAAAGAAATAAAGAAAATAAATTTTATAAATTTATTTGGTTATGAGGAGAAGAAAATAAATTTTTAGAAATTTATTTGAGTATTATGGAAAATGAAAAATATAGGTATATTTTTTCAATTTTCCGCTCGAAATAAGAAAAAAATAATGGAAAAATTTATAATGAAAAGAAAAAAAAGCAGTTAGAATTTTGTTTGCCATCGCCTCTTTTAGTATTGAAGGCCGCTGCGGTCGCCAATACAACAATTGTATCGTGACACAATGGGATGGGAGGCTAGTTAGCCGGTTAGTATCGGGTCACAATACAGAATTGTATCGTGACCGGGGAGGAATCGTATCGGCAGCCAGTGCTCGGAAGCCGGTTGCCAAGAAACCGGTATTAAAATACGCTTAGAGCAGAACAAAAGAGATTGTATCGGACATGACTTTGGGATATGCAAGGTCGGACGCTTGTATTGCAATATGGGGTGAAGGTATTGCAATGTCATCGAACCGTGATTCGAAGACAGCGTAATGAGAGAACTGAATGTCGAAGTCAGATCAACATGGCACAATATCGCGAGTGGTATGATAGCGGTCAGACGCATTATAGCCACCGTGATCGCCGATACACGGCGGGTGTGGCGAGGCGGGCGCAGTGGGGCGCGGCAGTCGGTGCCTGGCGCGGGCGCACGACGCCGGCGACACAAGATCCCGAAGGGCCGCGACACCCGCTTTCTGGGGCCCAACCATCATATCACCGTGATCGCCACAGACGCGCCGCAGAGTACGCGCGCCACGCGCGACTGGCGTGCCCAGCGTAGGCCGGGCATGTCACGCAGCCACCGTGGCACCTGTCGCTCACCGCTGAATTCGCAGACTGCAAGATCGCTCCCGAAATAATTTGGAAAAAAAAATCAAATAAAATTAGACAAAAATTCAAAATAAAATTTTAAAATGAAATTTTTGAAAATAAACTGTTGGAAGTTCAATGTTCAATGCATAATTGATCGCCTCAGACAATTGTAAAATGTAAGGACAATGAGTATAATCAATTAGTGTGTATGAATAGTGTCTCGGGCGTGTTTATGCCTTGTAGATACTGTATTGTATTTAATCATCATTTGAGATTGTGATCGCGTTGATTGTTACAGTAGGAAACTATACAAGGTGTAATGTGTATAGAAAAGGTGAACGCTGTTTAGAACCGCTAATCTTGAAGATTCGATACCTAAAATGAACAAGAAAGAACCTTATTGAAATAAATAAATCGGAGTGGTCGGAATTTGTAATCACCCAGGTGTCGAACTGTCAATTTATAGTTGTCGCGCCCATTAGTAATCACCAGATTACTAGTTAGACTAAATGAAAAATTAATGATTCTTGGCCGCATGTTAATCGCAGAACAAGTGGTAGAGACGAGACGTAGAGAACGCCCATGGTGGCCTCCGGTCGCACTCGCCGCCGGAGCCACTCACCACCAAAAAGATTTGATCAGCTATGCCTTCGTAGAGTCGAGTGATTCGCAAGACGGTAGGGAAGTGATGAATCAACAAAATTCTATATTCCTTAGTTCCTCCCATCGTAGTCAAGCCATCGGCAAAGATACGGCCTAGATCGAAATTACTGGGACGGGTTTTCATCCTATGAACAGATGCACTGTCTGAAACTGCTAGAGCTTTGGTTTGATTTTCTGATTGCTCAAACAAGTGGGAGTTGTTTGGTTATCATTAACCTGTAATGGCCGAAAACATGTGAAATGGTAACCTTGAAGGCTTGAAGCTCAACAGCTTAATAAATACGAGGCTAACAAGTGTCCTCAAAGTCATTTCCTCAAGATTACGGCAAGTGACATATAAATAACCATAACCTGACTGCTTAACTATAAACCTAACCCCAAACCACTCCTTGCCTGAAAGCCACACAGTAAATATCCAAAGTCCCTTTAAGTTTAAAACCCTAGCACTAACCTCATTTTAAGGGTCAGAATGACATCTAAAAGGATATCGGGCAGATTCCAAGATGGCATAAATTCGAACCTCAAAGCATGACAAGTATTGACCAAGGAATGACATTAAATGGTACAAACCCTAGATTAGAAAGTTGGGAACCATAAAATGCAGTAACTTAGCATTCAGTATGAGGACCACCCGCGCAACTCCAAAACCAAGCAAGAACCCTCCTCTTCATACAGGAGGCTTAGCCAAGCATCCCTTGAGTCAGTTTAGTCCTGGCGTAAAGGTCATGCCAGAAAGCCAGCAAAGAGTAGAGAGAAGGAAGTGTGCCTAAAGTCCGCAAGTTTCATGAAAAACCAAAGAAAGCAAATAGAAGTTTGTCAAAAGTGCCAGGCGTCCACAAGCTGAGAGGTCTCTCATCTAAAGTGAAAATATAAGAATGCCAAAATAGCTGCTTCATAAAAGTGAGTGGGTGTAATAGACAAAGAAACTAGTCGCTGGGACCGTCAGAGGCAAAAATCCATAAGTGCGCCGAGTTTTTCACGCAGGCTCCTGTCATGATGCTGTGTCTCGCGCTCATTTAAATTCTACGTAGATATTAAATCGAAAATTTCACGATCATCAAACACTCGCTAGTTAGCCAAATTTCGCTAGCCTAGCTTAAAAGAGAGAGATAGCTTAAATTGGTTAATTTCGCTATAATAAAGGAATTTCGCTTAGATAGCTTGGGTTCTACTAGCTCAATGAATTTTTCTGGCCTTCGCTAGATTGCTAAATTTTCTATGATTGTGAAATTCAAGATCCTAGCTTAAATTTTCGCAACCATAGCAAAAATTCCCGGGGCCTTCCCATCCAAATGACATCCCCATCGTATCCCTGCACTTCTTCTCTTCATCAATTTGCCTTCAATTCCACATTGAATTCGATATTCTCATTATCTCGACTCCTGAAATCCTCGAGGATTTCATTCAATACCAAAACGGCCGGGCTTGCTGCTATCGGAAGTTCTCAAAACCCGAAATAACCAAAAACAACTCGAATGGTATTAGTGAAACTTGTACCTAACTTGACACTCAATTGGCTTAATTGATATGATTGGGCGCAAAGCACTCAAAAACCCATCTCGATCAGTGGCTCAAAATAAAGACTTTCGGTACCAATCGCACATGAATCCATCCACATCGTTGTTAACTTTGAAGCAATGCTGAAATATAATGGGATGCATGACGTGATTTCACAAAAGGTGTATATGGTTCAAAAAGTATATGTACAGATAAGCATTACCTTTAAAATGAACAATTTTCACCCTGTTAGAAAACCGACATGAGAGAACAAAACCATATAATAACAAGTTTTAGCTCAACATCGGATCTAAGGAACTCAACCTGAATTTCCACCAAAATCTAATGGTTTCAAATCTAACCAGATTGAGCCAATAAATTGCAAAATTATTCCCTCCCCCCAACCTAGCTACTGGCATGGCCTTAAGCTGTTGAATAACCTAAATAGGATTAGCTCCACTCTTCTTTTATTTATTTGATTACATTGTAGGGTGCAATGCTTAAAACTCAACTTCACCAAAGTCTGGTCTGTGTCCACCTGTTGACTTTCAACCAATTATGTCATAGTGGCATCAAGCCAAAATGATCACTGGACCACAAACTCCGCAGCTTCAATTCCTGACTGAATGATTTCCCGAGAATAAAGCACCCACAACACGCTAACCATACTCCATTCGTCTGCACAAACACTAAGTCGATGACCCCAACCATTGTTAGCACAAAGACTTGCTTTCCAAGGTTTCACTAAGAATCCCTGATGAAGGCTCGGTTTCAAGGCAAAGGTCAACATTTTATTCTTTTTTCTTTTTTTTCTTTCTTTCTTTTCTTTTTTTCTCGAAGACAACATCGGGTCTTCATATATGGCAAATAATAAACCTATTATGGGTTGTCAACATGTTCCATACCATGCAAAGCTAAAGAGATACAATTTCACAACCTATCGGGTACAATAACTGAGTGTGTGAATTAGCCAAAGGTGGAATGTTCAAGGTCGAAGTACGCCGAACTTCACACTGACCAAACTGAATCAAACATGGAACTGCTCTAAAGATTAAGGTAATATAGGTCTACCTTCCAATTTGAAGGCAATTCAATTGTCCAATTAAAAGAAATCTAATTGCCTAATTGGAAGACAAAAGTGGATGTTAATATTGTTGAGGCAATAAAAGTGAACGAAAAGTGTAATAAACTATATAACCCTTAAAAGCATTTTGATATAAATCCAAAATGGCTAGCATGCTTAATATAGCCTGGAACATAAGCAAAAGTATCACCGCTTTACCATTGCCAATACATAAATCCTAAATAAATCAGAAGATAAAGTCAAAACTATAATAAAAACATAATAAGACACTCCTAACTCTAACTTTCCCCGCCAGAATAGTATGGTTGGCAGGATAGTGGCGTTTAGAGACAGGAGGCATCACCTAATCTCGTGGTGGTGAGGACTGTAGCTACCGTTGTCGCCACAATTACCGCCTGTAGAAGTCGCCGGCCGTCGTGGTAGTTCATCTCGGCGGGCTGTGAATGATGCGGGAGACCGAGGTGACTCATGATACGTGAGAGCATGGTATGACACCGTCTAGAGTGGTCTCGCCAGCCAATTCGTCCATCGATGCTCGTAGAAGTTAACGGTCAGACAACATCCATAGACACCCGCGCCTCCCTCGTACCGACGTGACCGCATCTGAGAGGCCGTGGTCGCATATGACGGCCGTGAGATCACAGTGGGTCGAGCCAAGGTGAGGAGAGATGGAGGAGATATATCCACCGGACTCCTCTCCATCCCGACTTCTGTGGCATGAACATCTCTCCTCCTGGAGTCCTTTCATCAGATCCCGCACTTCTCCCCGTCCCTACCACGAGGAGAAAAGATCAAAGATCACCATAGCCTCTCCAGAATCGGCTGCGTTCGTAGCACCTAATCCCTCCCTCTCATTCCTGAGGCTCTCCTGAAAGCCTATGCTCTAGACCTAGCTCAGAGTCATGGCATCAAATGCTGGTGATTTCGCCGAGCCAGTTCCTCATATGACCTTGTCTTCAAATGTAGTAGTGGAGGTTAACACCAAACCCGCAGGGCCGAACCAGAACCTCCGAGATCCCAGACAGAGTCAGGATGGCCCACAACAGAGACGGTGAGGCGGCTCGGCTGAAGAGGCTGTCCAGCCAGTGATCGACAGGAGCATCCGAGGCTGGAGTCGCCGCCTCTAAGAGACCGCCCATCAGAAAAATCCACAGAATGCGGACTATCTCCCGCTGGTCACCGAGGCTACCCCTATAACTCGAATCGGGCTCACTCTGTCGCAAGTCAATGTACCGATATGTTCGCTGCCCGAGAACTCCCTGGCTGATCATCGATAAGAACCTGAGCTCGAGCGGATCTGAAAGGCCCCGGGAGTTATGAATGTAGAACTTGGGCACTACCCTGGGGATAGTAGAACCGGCCGGCCATAAAAGGCAAGAAGAGTATTGCCTGACGCCTCATCGAGTCCCCGAATCCGGGGTCGCAGGTCACTGAACGTCACACACTCCTGCGTAAAACCCAGCTGAGCCCGACATTCCCCGGATAGACGCCTCACTCAAGGGCCTCCCCGATCCGAGGCAAGGATAATCGAGGCGGAAGCGAGGTCGCTCACACTGGCGGATGGCTCGCCCGGATGATGATGACTCACCTCGGCCCGTGGCACGGCCTCGCCGAGGCCACCCCGATCTCCTGCTGCACTGAAGGCCCGAGGTCCCATCCGGTCTCGGTATCTTCCAAACTCAGGGCTCTCGGATCGCTCGTGGACCGGGGGGCTAGAACTGGGCGCACTGGAGCTGAACCGGAGCCCGCCTTCGCTTCGAGATCGAACCTCGACTCCGAGGTTTGGCAAGAGACTCCACCCCTGCGAACCATGATCAGAGCTGGAGAAGGACACCGTAGGGCCCACCACTCGCGTGGAACAGGTGGCACGCCCCATTCCGTAACTCCGGAGTCGACCTGGTCAAGAGGCGCGCATTGCGGGTCAGATACAAAGAAGAACCTACGATCAGCAAGAAGGATGACCTGTGGCTCAGTACATAATGATCGTGGTGCACGTGGGGTCAGTGGCCTTGAGAAGGCAAAGGGTCAGAACCCAGTGGCACGTGGGAGCTCAGGTGGTTGCAGTGCGGCGCTGGTCAGGCTTTTGGAAGGTGCACGGCCACTAGAGGCTCAAGTCAAAGCACTGGAGGCCCAGTCTGTATGAAATTGGTATGAAGGGGTTTGCTCATCCTCCTCCCTCTTGAAACCGGAGCAACCAAACCACCTCAGATCGAAGAGTACCACCATTTCACACAGCAAATCGAGTCAAAATCCGTTTTCCACTATAACTGACTCTGTTATTTAACTCAGTCACTTACTATAATAAAATTATTATACAAATATTCTCAAAATTTAATATACAAGATAAAATAAATATATTTCATAAAATCACAAAAAGGAAAGCTACTAAATTGGGAAAACTTATTAAAATAATAAACATGGAATTTAATTCAAATAAAATAAAAAGAAACGCTGAAATAAGAATTTGGCTTTGAACACCAAACCAGCCTAAAGTCATAGAATTACCTATGGAGGGTCAAGGAGAAGGATCTCTCAACCCTCAGAGTGGTTTTAAAGAAGCAAATTGATGTTCAACGCATGGCTGATTTTCTTCCTAATCGTTGATTCTCGAACTCCAGCAATTGCCCCGCGTTGGCTACCTACGGGCAATTACCAAAACAACTATTTCACCTGTTATCTATCTCCTGCATGTCAGATTATTTAGTCAATTCCGATCAACTGAGTGATTTACTCAATTCCTCCTATTTCAATTCCTTCCATCATTTTTACTGTGATCAAATGGAAAATATTTAGCTCCAATGTCATGTTACCAAATGAAATGTGACGACTCCATTTCTAAGAATCGATGATCAGACGCAAAGGGCCGTAAATGGTCTTCTCCTCCTGTGATAATCGCACATGATTGGCCTATTTCATTGGTTCTGTCAAGCACTACAAAGCTCCATCATCGGGGTAGTAGAATTTGGCCACTTGACCTGTCATAATCCTCAACCATCCTCAGAATCTTCACCATCGATCGGCCAATGATGTGGGGAGTGGATACCGTAGGTTTGCTTCTCCCAAACCTAACTGCTTATACAATCGAGTATGGCAAAGAGGGTTTACATCGCCCTAAATCTAGCAGTGAATGGTCTATGCAAGTCCTGCACCACGTTAATCGAATGGCAGATCCTTTGACCAGACTTAATCGGGTTTTGCTGGATTATGGTGCACTGGATCATTTATGAAATGTCTCTTTTCTACGCTCAATCCTTTCTGATTGTACAGACAATCCTCTGAAAAATTTGCATAAAGGTGGATTCTGTTTGATGATGTCCAATAGAGGTATGTTGACCTTCACCATTTTAGACTTCTAGATGCCCGTCATGGGATGCTCTTTCTTCTTGCTTTTTTAGTACCTGGGGGAAATGAGGTGTGGTATGGTGGTGTCATTGAGTCTCACTGAGGATTACTCCTCTCAAAGCTCAGCCTTCCTCACTTTCGTTTGTTTCTTCAACAAATTTTTAGGTAATTAGCCGATCAACCTCTTTTTCCACTCCTCGGGGTGATTATAGCCTTCACCTCATCCATTCCTCGAATCAATGGATGAACCTACTCATGACCTTTCGATTTGGCAAATGTTTGGGAAGGGGAACCCTCTTCCCGCACTGCACATTATCGATCTTCAGACGAGCATCAGAGGGTCATTCATTTTCTGGTTAAGATTGCTTCTAAGCCCATCTATTCTCTTGTTCAAGGTGCTTTCATAAGATCAACTATTTGCAGGTTAGTTGTACATTGATCCCCGCTTCCTCCACAAAATTACCTACCACCTTGCTCAAGTTCCAATATGGCTTTGCTCCATTGTGAGAGAGGGATGGTGCGGTCAGGGTTGAGATTGGGAACCAAACTCGTGGTTTGGCACCCGGGGCACATGTGCAGGGGGATTGGGCTCCAGAGAGGTTAGGTGATTCCTCCAATTGAATTGTGGTAGCTACCATATGGGCATTAGGTTGTGGTGGCTTTTATATTAACCTACAACATTCGTGATATTCGACATCAAATCCTTTCACCGGGGCGGGCCATTGATACGTTTTTCGGGTGGGCAAGGATTGAAATTGGTACATGGATTGGCTTGTGCAGGATTTTCAATCACTGCCTGCACTTCATGGAGTCGTTTGCCTTCTAGCTCCTCCACCTTCCTAGCTAGGGTTGATATTCTTGCTTTCATTTCCATGTCCTTTGAAAGTGCATAAATTCCCCCGTTGGCTGAGGGCCTCATTTTCCATTTCGGCTCGCTCATCCCAATTTTGGAAGTTTCAGCCACATAATTCAAGAAATCCATGGCTTCATCAGGATGCTTGCTCAGAAAATCTCCTCCACACATAGTTTCCAAGAGCTGCTTCATGGCAGGAGACATACCATCATAGAAATGGTTCACCAGCATCCATGTATCAAACCCATGTTGTGGGCATGCACTGATAGTCTCCATAAATCTCTCCCGCAAAGACCGTAACCTCTCACCATCATGAGCCGCAAATGTGTAAATTTGCCTTTCAGTTGTTCGTCTACAAAGATCAAGAATTTTTTTTAGAAATTCGCCCGCACTTCCCTTCTACCTTCGATGGTTCTCGGGCCTCGAGTTAAGCCAAATCTTACCTTGTCCTTGAGGGTTAATGGAAATGCTTTCTGCCTTAAGCAAATCCATCAATCATACATTCCTTAAAGGTTGTGAAAACTTCCTCAAAATCCCTTTATAGCTAGTAAGGGTTTTCATTCTCCATACCATGAAATGTGGGAAGTAGGGGTACCAAGTAGGGTCTCACCGCCACATCCTCGCCAGGAGGCATGATGCGTGAAGGGGCAATTAACTCTAGAGGGTGTATGATCCCTCATTGATCCGTACGCCGTTGATCTATCAGTACCCCGCCGATTTTGTCGCTCTTCGTGCAGGGGATCCATTCGATCACCTGCGGTACACTGACTTCACAACCTTGCTCAACTGGTGTACTGATTCTTTGCAATCTACCCAAAGTGTCTCTATCCCAATGGTGCATAAACATCTGTTCCACAAAATGGGACACAACAAAGAACACAAGAAAACTTGCCAAAAAGGGTTAGTGTTAGCTAAAATAAAAACTGACTGTAAGAAAACAAACAAGCAAAGAATCGCAAAGTAGTGAAACTTGCAAGCATAACAAATGAAACAAAAAGGGTCTAAAAGGTCACCTACACTTGTAATGAGGATTACAAGTACACTTCAACTCATACGAGTTTGGCACCATCACGCAACGGGCGCCATTTGGATCGCGCTACCTGCAGGTGACGCGCATTCAACAAAAATTTATATCCTTAGTTCCTTCTACTGCCGTAGTCAAGCTACTGCAGCATAGCGGTCTAGGGTCGAACACGGGGATGGGTTTTCATCCTATGAATGATGTGCACGTTGTTTGGAAAATGGTGAGGCTTTGTTTGATTTTTCGGATTTTGTTCAAAAAATAAGGGAGCTGCTTGGTTATCGACTAACCTGTAATGGCTGAAATGAAGTGTGAAATGGTAACCTTGAAGGTTTGGGTCACTAGCTTGATAACATGAGGCTAATGCGTCCTCGTGTCATTTCCTCGCATTATGGCAAGTGACATATAGTCAGCCATAACCGGATCTTTGTTTAACTATAAAACCTAACCCTAAAACCACTCCTATTTGAGTCAACACAGGTGTTATGCATTCAAAGTCCCTTTAAGTTTAAAACCCTAGCACTCAACCTCATTTCAGTGGCTCGTAAATGACATTTAAAGGATATCAGTGCATCTAGCATTAAGTATGCACTGAACCCTAAAGCATGACAGGTATTGACCAAGGGAATGACATAAAATGGCATTAAACCCTAGATTAGAAAGTTGGGAACCATAAATGCAGTACCTGTAGCATTCAAAACATGAGGACCACCCGCAAAGAACCCCAAGTAAAACCAGTTTTCTAGCAACCCTCCTCTTCAAGGTTATGAGGCTTGTAAGCTACATCCCTTGAGTTGTCATCCCTAAGGGAGTGTTTGGCAAATTAGAAATGAAAGAAAGAGGAGAGAGAAGAGAGCAAATGAAACCCTAAAAAGAAAGCTGCAGGAAAACTTACATAAATGAAAAGTTGCTTCAAAGTTGCTTAGGGTTACAAAACCATGGGGGTTTATATAGTCCACCCAAAGTGTGAAAATACAAGAATGCCTAAAATATTGGCTTACAAAAGGGACAAGGTGGTAATACACCAAAACGGAGTCGTTTGGGATCAAATATACAAAAATCACAGGGCAGCCATTTTCGCTATGCAAGAGAATTTTGCTAGCCTAGCCGAAATTCATTAGCCCAGCCGGGGCCTCTACAGAGATATTTAAATTGGTACCCCTCGCTATCATCAAGGAATTTGCTACCAGCTAAATTTCAGCTAGCCCAGCTTAAAAATATAGAGATAGCCAACAAGCACTTCGCTAAGACTGAATTTCGCTAGATAGCTTAAATTTTGCTAGCCTAGCTTAAATTCTCTCCAATTTCGCTAGCCTAGCAAATCTTCTCCACTTCGTTAGGATTATGGCCTTCGCTTATGATTGCGAAATTTTCGCACTCTAGCATAAATTTTCAAACCATAGCGAAAATTCCTGCCTTCCTGATCCAGCTACTGCATCCCCACTGTATCCTCTTTGCACTTCTTCTTCATCAATTTGCCTTTCAATTCCACACTGAATTTTGATATTTCATTATCTCGACTCGGTGAAATCCTCGAGGATTCTCACATTCAATACCAAAACGAAGCTAAGCTTGCTGTTTGAAGTTCTCAAAAACCTGCAAAAGAACCAAAAACAACCTCGAACTGGTATTAGTGGAATTAAATGGACCTGCACATATCAATTGGCTTAATTGATATGATTAGTGCGCAAAAAGCACTCAAACCCATTCTAATAGTGGCTCAAAATAGACTGGGCACTAATCACGAGGTATCGCGTTAGCCAGTTATCGCACGTTTTTATACAGTAGTCTAGGAGGTCCTGGGTGAACCTCCAGATTTGCAGGCACCACCCTCCGACATTCACAGGGGAGGAGACCCGATGGTGGCAGACCATTGGTTTATGCAGATCGAGAACGTATTGGAGGCTATGGAGATCACCTCCGATATGACCAGACTGGGGTTAGCCGCATTCCGTGACAGGGCAAGGCCCGTACGGAGATGGGCTAAGACTTCTGTGAGACCCTAGAGGTTGCGATACGCGCAGCTTCAGGAGTTGTCTGCGGCAAGTACTTTCCGTGAGACCGCTGAGGCATGCCAAGGCTTAGGAGTTTCGTAGTCGGCCAGGGGTGATGACTGATGGACCACGTGGCTGATTCACAGAGTTAGCCCGGTTTTGCCTTCGATGATTACGCAGCCACGACCGCTGGGCGGCGGTGATTCGAGAATTGACCGTTGTCCATTCGGGCCAGATTGTAAGACTTCACTACGTAATATGGATCCCATATGGCTGGGACAACCCCGACCATAGAGAGAGATGTAGGATGCTCAGAGCACTCTGGATGCGAGTGTTAGCAAAGAAGAGGGCTGATAGTCACTCTTCCGCTCAAGAAAGAGGCAGAGAACTTCTAGTTCGCGAGGGTCCTAGAGTCGTAGCCATCCGGGCCAGGGACAGATGAGAGTTGCCGGTCAGGCGAGGCAGATGGTGTGCTACCATTGTCAGCAGCCTAGACACATGAGGAGGGATTGCCCCTGAGACAAAGGATCCTGTGGTTCGACAACACAGCCCCAGTCAAGTACAGACGTGAGAGGATACAATACGCTCCTCCACAAGACGGCATAGCCAGGAGCCAATCTCGCCCAGAGCTACACGGGCACCTCCCATTTCACAGGCAGGCTCGAGAGGCCATAGTATGGGTAAAGACAGAGGACGAGGCCCACAGCAGGACATCGGGTCTAGTGGGCGCGCCTACGATCACACCGTTGTGCCGAGTCGCAGGATCAACCAGCTATAATGTGGCATGTTTTTTTGCTATCTCGCTTATGGGCAAGAGTGTTATTTGATTATGGTGCTTCGCATTCATTCATCGCTGCATCAGTTGTGATTGAGTTGGGCTTAGAGGTTGCGAACTTAGAGGAGCCTTTGTATGTGAGTTCTCCTGTGTGGATCAGGCGAGAATAGTGGGACGATATGTCAAGGTCATGAGCTGAGATCTCGAGGACTCCTACTTGCAAGGGACCTGAGGATCATGGGCATGTCGTATGTTCGATGTCATCCCGAGGATGGATTTCATTTGACGCCTGTACATATCGAACAGGAGCGCAGGAGGGTTACCGCCACACACGTGACTCCGCACTGTAGGGTATTTTAGTGGGGACAAACATGATATTTTGCCCTAGACAAGATACTGAGTCTACAGGTGTCAGACAAGCCAGGGCTGGCTAGATGAGCCTTACTCTAGAGGACGAGTGAGACCGCACTCTAGATCTACCTCGAGTGGTTTGCAAGTATGTATAGAATGTTTTTCCAGATGAACACCGGACTACTCCATATGGATGTAGACTTTGGTACTGAAGTTACACCTCGGTACTTCACCCATATCTTGACCTCATCGATGGCACCAAAGTAAGTCAGAACTCGTGAGTCCAGCCATGTGAGCTATTGATTGCGCTGGGTTCATTAGACCGAACACTTCACCATGGGGCGTTCTGCCTCTATTTATGTAATAGTTAAGGATTGAAGACCCTTCAACTGTGCATTGATTACTGACAGTTGAACCGGGTTACGATCAAGAATCGGTACCTATTACCGAGGATTGACGATTTTTTTGATTAGTTGAGAGGAGCGCGAGTCTACTCTAAGATAGACCTTCGCACTGGTTACCATCAACTGAGGGTTAGGGGTACAGATATCCCTAAGACAGCGTTTAGGACGCATTATGAGCACTTTGAAGTTTATTTCGTGATGGCTCTTCTGGTCGACGAATGAGCCAAAGAAGATTCATGGATCTCATGGCTGTGATATTCCAACCCCATGACTGGGCTTTGTCATAGTCTTTTGTGGATGACATCTTGATCTACTCCCACGTGAGTGGGAGCATAAGTATCACTTTGAGGATCGCTTTACAAAGGGTCGAGAGACCATCACCGCACGCCAAGTTCGCAAGTGCGAAGTTCCGGCTTACCGAGGTGAGATTTTGGGACACGTGGTGTCGCATCAGAGTGTCACGACTGGCGAGAAGGTCGAGGCGTTGATGAGTCGAGAGGCCAAGTCGCCGAGATAATGAGTTTCTAGGGATTGGCTGGTATTACATGAGATTCATCGAGATTTCTCCGTGATAGCGAAGACGAAAGACTAGGCTGACCCGGAAGGAGGTCAAGTTTGATTGGAATGATCGATGCGAGGAGGTCAGAGTTGAAGAGGATACTTACTTCACCCTGATCTTGATAGTCCCTGATAGGGACAGGCAACACGTATTGTGATGCCTCGAGGGCCGACATTGGGATGTGCTTTGATGCATCCTAAAGTAGTAGCTTATGGTTCTCGTCGATTGAAGAATCACTGAGCACCACCCCACATGACACGGAGTTGGCGGCTCGTAGTCTGCCTCGATGACTTGGGCGCCCACTACTTATACTAAGCAGTGAGTTCGAGGCGCACTGCACTACAAAAGTCCTAAGCATATTCACGAAGACCTCAATATGAGGCAACGAGATAGATGGAGTTCCTAGAGGATTATGATTCCTTCGCTTGCATTACCATCCCAGAAATGTGGCGGCCGATGCACTCAAGAGGAAGTCACGAGCCAAGGCATAGCTTCTCTGAGTGGCTGATGCTCTAGACTGGTGGGACAAGCCACAAAGATAACGAGAGAAGGCACTCAGTGGTACCTTAGGAGTTTAAGTGGCTACACCGTCTCGTTGAGTAGAGTGATTGAGTCCCGCAGATTCAGAGATAAAGGTCCATCGCGGACCGAGTACGCTAGTACGGTGACGAGGGTCGGACTGTCACCAGATGGTAGTCTCTATGGGACCCAGTGGTTCCCGCATTTGACCTATTTGAGAGAGGAGATTCCTCAGGAGCTCTAACGCCTCGACTGCATCCGTGTGGCACCTAAGATACCCAGATCTCGCCGCCAATACTATCGGAGGATGAAGAGACACTGGGGATCTGTTTAATTTACGTCTCACGTAACGCGATGTTAAGGTCGAGCACCATAAGCCGCAGGCTACTCACCATCGGTGGCCGAGTGGAAGTGGAGCACGCCACGATGGACCTCGAGACCCACTTGCCACTAATGCAAGCCAGCAGGCATGGCAAAGATAGGTGACAGTGGACCCAGCCACGGGGTCGGCGCATTTTCTAGCCGTATGATGACTCTTGCCTTGAAGTTATATTTCTACCATTTTACATTCGAGATAGTCCCGGCCACATAGAGTACCGTATCCATAGTGTTTGGAGCAGGGAAACCGAGGTTTACAACACACTTTTGAAGAGTTTCCAAAAAGGCCACGTGGGCGCATGGTTGACAAAACAGTACAAGCTCTCCACCTCTGCATGCATGGTTAGCCTCAAAGTGGACTATACAGTATTCGAGACATGCTACGTGCATGTCTCCGATCATGGCAGTAAGGCGTACCGGGAGAAGCATTTCGCCTTAGTAGAATTCGCCACACAACAGCGTCAAGTAGTATACAGATGGCACCGTATAGCTAATTAACAGAGGCCATGTACTGCTATGTTGGACTGGCAGGTGAGAGCTCATCACCTGGGTCCTGGGATTCGATTAGAGACACCTCCGAGAAGGTGAGCTTGATACGACAAATATGCCTTCACGCCTCAGCCGCAGAAGAGTTATGCGTATGTGCGACGCCGAATCTCTTTAGAGTTTGAGGTTGGGGATCATGTCTCTTTGAAGGTGATGCCTCAAGAGGGAGGTCAAGCCCTGAAGCTGAAGCTATCGCCGAGGTTTACTGGACCTTCAAGATACCGAGAGGATGTTACAAGGCATTCAAGCACAAGGTTATCGCCTAAACAATGTCCACGAGGTATTTCACGCTCCATGCTCCGAAAGTGCATTCCGCATCCAAATCTCATGTGGTGGGATCGGGGATGCATCGGGTCGGTTACGCACGGGACCTTCGAAGGAACGTATGTATTTTGATAGCCGGATCGTGTTTTTATGCACGCAAAGACCGTGGAGGCTAAAGTGTTTCGAGCTATGGCGTCATCATTAAGCTGGGATGGGTACCAATCGCGAGCGCCGGCGTGGGACGACGCCACTCTATCCCTTCTTGTTTGGGGTGATTTAGCGTACGCTGGCTAGCTTTTTTAACATTTAAATACTAGTTTTACATGCATGATAGAGTGCGTTGCATATGCATGTGAGTATAGATCGTGATCGGTTTTGAATTCTCGAGGAAATTCCTTTCTTAAATAGTGGGAGAATGTAAGACCCGAGAAATCTAAATTATGGAAAAGGCAAAATCGTAATTTCGATTATAAATTGTAATTTCTAAGTTAAACCGAATTTATTCTCTAGATCCTCAATGATCAAACGATTTCACCATTGAATTGTCTTATGAAACTACCAGCACGTAAAATTTCAGAGAATTCGAGACAATGTAAATTTACGTTTTTCGAGGTACGCATTTCTCGTGCCGTAAAACGATTTTCGATGCGACGAAAGTCACACATAACAAGTACTCATATGCCATGGGCGGTATGAGTAGAGAATAATGAAAATGATGGTTTAGATAGTACCGAATGTTAAACCGGAAAAGAGGGATATAATGAATATTTTAGAATTTGTCTTAAATGATAATAAGATAAAATGGAATAGTGAATTCCCTCCATTTTGAAAAGAGAAAAGAAAATGATGCAAAGGGGATCCGTAAATAAAATGGCTTTTTTTTAGTGAGAGAGCTTCCTCTTCTCTAGAAATACGCGCGACCGACCGCCCATAGCCTTCTCGACAAGAAGGAAAGTCAGTTTATGCAGAGGGCTTCGCGTGGGTACTAGATTTGAGTGAGTTTTCCAAACTCCGAGTGGTTTTCTCCCTACTGGGTTTTATTATTCATACTATGTTATCAGCCTCATTGGTTGAGGCCTTAACGACTGCTTGGACGGTTCCAAACCTTGTAATCAAATGTTTTCGATTTGAGACTCCATGAACAGTCCGCATTGCCTTACTCGACCGTTTGGGTTAAATGTGTGATGAAAACGTTCAATAAATCATGTATTGGTTTAGGCGAGGTCGAAATGGCTAAACCTCAAGTTCACTAAGGAACCCAGGCACTGAAGGGCTGAAAGGAACAAGAATCGGTTTTACTGCTCAAACGCTGATCACAAAGAATTTTTATGAAAGTATGTTTGGCCGAAAGGATTTAAGCGGAATTCTCAAGGTTGATCATTACCAACGAAATGAACAATTTGGATGATGAAATGAGAGAATTTAGATGACATGATTTGTGTGAAATTGAATGTTTTGAAATATATGCATGTTTATATTTACATGTGAATTAGACTCAGATTGAATTGGCATATGATGCATTCCATATGCACTGAACACCTCTAGGACTATGGGAGGAGTGCATGAGATGAGTCTAGAGAAAATGGTTCGTGGGTTGTCTAAAATATGCCATTATCTGAGGGTTGTAAAATTTAACAATATCAATCACTGAGACGGCCCAATTTATATACATCGAGGGTAATCACGCCCAATTGATATATACATCTGAGGGTTGTGTCCACAAAACAAACAAAAATAATAATGCTCATACGAGGTTTAGGCGAGTGTGAGGAGCTCTGGTGAGGACTCGAGTACGAGATTGATGAGTTAGACATTCAAGTAGATCAAGTGCATTTGCTTGAATGTGTGTTTATTTAGGAACATTGCATTGCACTTAGGTGAGAGCAGTCACTGGGGGCGATTCCATCATCGGGGAAGCATTAGCTCACCCCATTGGTATACATTTTACAAAATAAGTGAGCGTGCGAGGGACCGACTCGCCCTAGAGACTCCGAGGTCAGTGGAAGAAAGCCGGGCTGCGGGCTTTCAGATGATTTTATGCTATGTATTAGAATCTTCTAATTTTGATGTATGTGTTGTATAAGAGCAAATTATTAACTCTAGAACTATTGACATAGTTGGTATGTTTTACGATATTGTTATGAGTATCATGCTGCCCAGTGGCCTTTTTTACTCGCTGCCAGTTATTATATCGGATCGCTTGGGACTGTGTTTCAGCGTGTATCAGATTCGGCAGAGCTCCCGTACAAAGCGAGACTCGCCCGATTTTCCGGGCGGAACGTCGTAACCCGACATCCACTTGTATTCTCAAGTGTGTCGACTGCAATAATGGACCCTGCTCAGGGCGCCACAATGATGGCAGATCATGATAAATGAGATTCCTATTATTTGTAATTATGTAGTGTATGTAATCTATTCTGGGCCAAAGGATCAATAAGATTGACATTGTTGGACTTTGACAAACTAGAACATGTTATACTTTGATTTGACTCAAATAGTTGGTTCCATAAACTGGATCATCGTGATGATTGAGTGTATATGGATTCTCAGCTAAGAGTAGCTAAGTTCATCAAAGACTCAAGTATAAGACAATCATATGGATTTTCATCTCAAACATTATCATACCTCATCATAGTAATGGTGCAAGTATCCTTAGACTTGAGGTACCAATGGTATATTAGGATACCGATTCAATACTTCGACTCGAAATCTTGTCGTTTCAAGAGAGGTTGCCTAGTAGGTGATGATTCAGATAGTGACGCCGCTAATCGCTTTCAGGTTACTTATATATATAGTCCAATCTTATATTCGCACAAGTGCACGCGCATCGAGTTTAAGTAGTCTAGTGATAAGTCATGTCATCCACATGAGTTTGGGGTATCAACTATCGAATCAATTTACCTAATTTGATTTAGATCTATCAAAATTAAGGCTATGTGACTTTGAGTAATTTACTAAAGACAATCCAAGGTGTGTATTCTTTCACCAATTAAATATGTGTGATTTTACTCACCCAATTTATGAATGATGGATATTTAGAAAAATCAGATCCACTATATCACTGATGTCGGCTTAATGGCAGTTGATCTTTTAGCAGAGGTCATCAATCTTCCCTCGAGCATTGAGAACTCATCCTAATAGCTGTTGCATTGCATCTCTCGCTCAAACCCAAGACTATCAAACGCATCACGGCAAACCCTTTTACCATGGCTAAAACTCAAAAACATAAAGATCTCACTTTCCTCGATTGGATTATATGATGGTTCATTTAGTTCTAAGGCTAACTGCCTCTCGATCTCAAACCTCAAAGATGAGCATACCTATATCGATCAAGGTTGCAGTATGAATTCTCATATAGATAAGAGACTAATGTACTATTAGTAAAATAAACCGACATATAAAATTGACAGCAATCCATCATCCAAATTAGTTACATCAAAACCCTAGCCTAATAAAGCTTAGCTTGTTCATAATAGAAAAGGAATACATCATGTTTAGAATCCATGCGCATTAAATAAGAAAGACGGAAAAGAGAAGAAACAAAGAAATTTGTTTCGATTCGAGTTTCACCTTTCTTTCTCTTGTTCATGCCCATACACGCTCTCCCATCTTTGTGATGAGTCATTTCTAATTTTATTTCTAAAATTTAAGAGTAGCCCAAGTGGGACGTGCCGCGAGTGTTTGATACGAAGACCAGTCAAACGTCGCTGCACTTCAACGTCGATGAATGTTGTGACGTTGGAGCAGGATTTTGCATTCCTCTATCTTCAAGTCTCCAACATGTCTCCAACTGTGCCATTTTACTTGAAAGATCAAAGATAAAACAAAACATTAGGTATGAAGCAAAAACACCACCTATTTAAGTACAAACTAGATCAAGTTAATATTCAAACACGTATATAACGAAAGTACTACACTCATCACACTCTTAAATGCAAGCTTCTCGCTTCATTCCTAAGCAAGAGATTGACTAAACAAACTAACACTTGAAAGTGAACAAGCACTCAACAAATGTGATGAAACTAGTATGATGAAATATATAAAGAATGGTCAAACTTAACACAACTCGTAGTATTATATTAGTTTTCATTTAAATCTCAGATCCTTAAGGTTTTTGAACTCTGTTGAACTTAGCTACAAAAAGAATAATAATCGAGCAATCGACCCCTAGTCCTTAATGACCTTTCTCGAGGAATTAAGTGTAGGTGATAACTTGATCTTTAATGTATAACAAGGTTTTAGTACCCCCCAAACTTAAGCTCAACTCACCTATTTGGAAGAAACTAACTAAGGATGAGAACACACACTTTTTATTCACATTAAACCACCTAAATACTTAAAAAATGAAGGAAAACCAGTGCCAAGAAGTTCTAGATGAGTATCCCCAGAAAGTGTGGTTCCGCTGCGACTCTCCACCGTTGGTTAAGGGCAATCGAGCATTTAGTTCCCTCTAACTTCAAATTCCCCGAACACTCAACCAAACTTATAGTTCGTGCTATGGATGGATCCATCGTCTGCTCCCATGTAGTATAGTAGTTAATGACTCCCGCTGGTCGCTTTTAATTGCGCTTTAAGCTACTCGACTATGCCCGCCTTATTGGGATATTATCCCACTTATTCTAATCAATTAACTCTTTTCGACATTTTCCTTTTTCGCTATTTTTTATTTTCGTATTTCTTTCGGGTCAGCCTCAATGACAATCCTCTTCTGTGTGTCCCATCAATTAGTGGTTAGAATCCCCTAAGGTTAGCTGAATTCATTTAAAGGGTTCGAGACCAAGGTATACACTGGAGATCAAACGTGTGTGTGTGCAGCATTCTGAGAAAGAATATTTTGAAACACAAAGGAGGGTATTAGGCTAAGTCACCCCATATCATACAAAAGCACACAATTATAGATTGTTTAAAACTATGATCCACTTCCATTTTACACTTGGCCTTTTTTCAAAAATTTGTGTTCAAAATGATATTCTATTAGCATGTTTCCCAACCTCCATTCAAAAAACACTAACACACCAAAAACAAGTTATAAAATGAAACAAACACACAATCATGCAAGAAACATGAAACATGCAAATACAATCATAAAACAATATGCTAAAATCCACCTATTCTAAGAACATAAAAATTGCACTACAGAAACAGACCAACAGTGGCTCCAAGGCCTCCTCTATGCCGTAAATATGTCAATCAAGTATAATACTTACCCAAATAATTCTAATAGGCATGCATGTGGCAACATGGTAAGCACCACGAGACTATACCAAAATACCACCAAACCACCCCCCAACTAGAATTGGACACTGTCCTCAATGGCATGAAAAATAAATGAAGGGTGTGGAAAACTCCCTAGTGATCTCCTCCGATCATCAGAAGGCGGTGGTGGTGCCGCAGTGATAGGCAAGGACGAGCTATTGCTTCGACGAACCCTCGATTACTTAGCACCGTGGTCATCTTCAAACTCTACCTCTTCCATCTCAGCTCATTAGGACTTGATGCTCTTGGCTTTTGTCTCAAAATGATCAAACCTCATTGTGAGGTCTTCAACCTAATCTCGAGGGGCTGAGGCTGACCGAGCAAATTCTCCCCATGACGTAGCGGGGACGCTAGTGTATCGATTGGGCCCGTCTATGTCATCATCTCTCAACCCAAACATGGTTTGATGTGCCTAAGCCTTCTTCATCCGAGGGTTCATTCCCGAAATCATACACCTCTTCTGGCCTTGGTACACCCATTTTTATTTTTCTTTACTACGATTGCCTTAATTAGGTGTATCCAATCCTCATTGCTTTCTAATGGCACCCCTGCTTTCTTACATAATCTTTAAATGAGGAAGGGGTGTCCAAGGTTTCATTTTAGCGTCCTTGTTGTAGAGGATAGTGTCCTCTATGATTTTCCCCACATGAAAGGGGATATCCTGAATGATAACATAGTTCAACAAGGCACATTTTGTCGTCACTTCACATATGTTAGTAGTCGGGATGAGGTAGGAGGCGATGAAATGATGCCAATACTGGGAATGCAGCTGTCAGTCTTAAAATGCAATCGCATGTCCTCATTGTTCACTTTCCACTCCCTGGCCATTAGTGGCAATCTAAGGACCTCGTAGGAAGTGGGGTTTTCTTGCAGCCTTACTTATAGTTTCACTATTTACCTACTTCCAAGTTATAAAACTCACCGATAGAATTTAATGCAAATCTACCAACACCTTAGTCTGATTGTGACACTCCCAATCCCAGGGTCCTGACAACCTCGTCAACCCGCGGAGAATTTCAGGGATGCTCTGCAACCCTCGACACCACTCCATCGAGTCCCCTTTTCCAGACCTGTGATTTCAACGGTAGTCCCGTAGTCCCTTATACTTGGGAGCCCACCAAAAAATACAACCTATGAAATTTCACATGGCAACTCACCTAATATTTATACAACGCCCACATCGGTCCACATAATGGTAAAATGGGCCACGTATGCCCATTTATCCCCATATAAATAATAAACCATATCGCTTTCAAGAGTTACATCACTCTTAATACAAAACACAATATTAAACTAACATACCAATATAATATACAAAACATGAATCAAGGCCACAATCCGTCCCGCCGCAATCCCGGCCTCTACTGGAGCAACCGTCTCTGGCTCGCATGTCCCGGGTACTAAAAGGGGGTCCCACGATCTGAGAGCTGCAACAAAGAGAAAGTAAGTCCTGCCAAGGGCTATTCCCCACCTAAATGCATATGAATGGGCCAAACAACTAAGCACACACTGTCCTAAAGACACTTTCAATCCTAAAGACAGAATCTTACTTGTCATGAATAGAGTGCGACCATCATGCCCCATGTATCAAGTCCTCACCAACTCCTTCATGATAGAAATCACGTGATAAAAAACTTTATTTTCCTGAATGCCATCCAATGATCATTTTATAAATGTCATTTTCATTTATTTTCAAATCCAAAGGCTTTTTGGATGATCCCTTATAAAATCATTTATTTCATAAAACAAAATCTTTTTGTTTTATAAACCCATACCCACTAATTTTATCCTCTAGTGCCACTTGATGTAATCAAGTGTCGTGTGCTTATGCATTTGTGGGCCAAAGATTTATAGGGTCTCACCTCTCTCGATGCCAGACGCCTGATCATATTTTTCTGCACCTTTCACTGATTTAGGGTCATGTATAACCCGAAAGTTCAGCCTTTCAGCTGAGGTGTCTATCCCTACTTAAATTGCCCAACACATGGGTATTACTCTCATGCTATGCAAACGTAGAGACCTTGCAACGCAGATTCTCGGTCCAATTTAATGGTCTCACCATCGACACCAAACAATGTTGATTTCTGTCAACTATGCAAATCGTGGATTCTCATCGACTTCATTCAGTACGATTCCATAACCCATCTACCATGATGGTGAATGACAATGACTATGCACCTACACTCATACCATGCGATGTCCTTCGCGGCACTGTGTTGCAATGCAACGTGCCATCACTCCAAGTCATGCCCAATGTATAAAAGACCTCACATGGATGAATTCCTTTATATAAGTATTAATTAATAATCGTAAAAATTATGGACACCATGTTCAATGCACACAAAAAGTCCATACATTCATTAAACGTTATACATGTGTCACACCAACATTTATCACACCATGTCAACACATCAAACAAGCAAGCATCAAAACAACATTCCGATCACTACTTGTACAAGGGTCATATCAACCCTAGGCTTACCATGGCACATAATGTCAATAAACTAGCTTCCATAACATGCCATGCAATAGCCATGTCCACACAAAAATGATGATCACAAAACCCACATGTTGGGAGCACAATATAGATACATCCAAGTACGACACACCTTCCTTAACCAAGAAATGCCATTTCAATCCAATCACACAAACACATGTTAACATTTCATCAAGTCACTAATTTCCAGGAAAGTAATGACACAACTCATTTCTAGGCTAATTCATAACATAGCCTCCACAACTCGGTCTCAGAATTTATACCACGGCTACACAACTCCTCACATCCATAAACCAATAATTAGCACACTTGCTGTAACAATTAATTTTTTGTCAACAAGGATTTGAGCACAATTTCCATTGAGAAAAATCATATGCCTTAGATTCTAGACTCCAAGGGCTTTCCATGTCCAAAGGAACACCACAAAAACAAGAGCCTGACTTTGTTATGGCTGTCCAAGTCGGGAGGCCCGGGTACGAATAGCTATCGACGCATGGAACCAGCTATTAGGCCTACTGTTTCATCATTTCGGGACCAAATATGAGTTCAAATTTTATCAAGATATATATGGATGGACTTAGACTCAAAGGGTTTCCATGTAGTCTAAGAACCAAAACAAAGTTCTGACGA
Organism: Tetrastigma voinierianum; assembly: GCA_016808115.1. NCBI lineage: Eukaryota > Viridiplantae > Streptophyta > Magnoliopsida > Vitales > Vitaceae > Tetrastigma > Tetrastigma voinierianum. Next base: position 19,631 of record JAEQBH010005516.1, on the reverse strand, counting down.
AACTATGGCCGTCCATAAAGCCTGGAGGCCTTAGTGTTGTCATGTAGCTAGGTGAAACCCACGAAATTGCATTCTCGGGGCTCCTTTAAAGCACCCGTACATGCTATTTTTCTTACCCAAACTCATCTCGGAAACAACCCTCACTCGGAAACAAACCCGCCTAGTCCACAATTCAGGCAACATGACACAAACCCATTCCAAACTCAGCCCGAAATCAACTTAACAAACAACCCAAATCAACAAAAATATGATTTTTGTGCTCGAACACATCCAAACAGCCCCAGTAGCCCAACCATCGCAAAATGATTTAGATAAGAAATAAAACCGTATAGGAAGGTTCTACCCCAGAGCGAAGACGAAACTTAAAACTTTGGGTCCCGAAGACCCGAGACCCACGGCCTCCCCCTCCCGAACTCGTCGACCTTTGACGAAATTTGATTTCTGTCCACGTTGCCCCCTCGACAAGTACTTCGACTTCAAGTCTTGGCCCGATGGAAACTGAGCCACCGATCGTTGTAAATCTTAGAGAGAAGGTAGAGATTCTCTCACTAGCTTTTCTTCTCAAAACACAAAATCTTCGACGAAATTGCTTGTTGTCGATACCCATGCGTAGCCCTCGTCGTGTAGATGAACTTTAAATCTTGTCTCGACGGATTCAATTTAATTTGATTCAGAGATCTAGAGAGAAGAGGAGCTTCATTCTCTCTAACTCATGCACACCGATTAAAGGCCTAAAAAGGCTATTTTCAACCCTATATTAGATAGGTTTTGAGTGCTTATGCACTAATCATGTCATTTATGACACTGAAGTGTTCAAGTCTTCTAGTTTCACTTATGCCTTAGAGGTTATTTTGGTTGTTTTGCGTGCTCGCGTACTTGAGCTCCTGGATATCGAGACATACGATGAATCATGAAGATCAACCCAATTGTCAACCATTAATCATACCAAAATCAAAGAAAGAATGAAGGCAAAGCGATGGAAATCGATGCGCAGGGAGGACGTGAAGCAATGCGCTGAAGATCAAGAATCCTGTGAATTTCGCTTAAGATTGCGAAACTACCGGGATTGCGAAAATTTCGCAACCTTAGCGAAATTTCAGAACCTTAAATAAATTACCACCTTAGACACTGTAGGTTTTCGCGCAGTGACTGCTCCTCAGCTTCTGAAATTTCATGTTTTCGCTATCACATAAATTCTCGCTGTTAGCTTAAATTCCCTCGCTTAGCTAGCGAAATCACCACCGCTAGAGAAATTTTGCATTTTCGCTTATCTCTTGTGATTTCGCTATTAGCAAAATTTTCTGCTAGCGAAATTTTCACGCTAAGCGAAAATTGTTGCAGATAGCGAAATTGCCTGCCTTGTCATCTTTTTGTAATTAATGCCAACCGACTTCATTTTGGTGTATTACTTACTTGTCCCTTGTATTAGCCAAATGTGTTAGGTTTTTCTTTCTGTATTTTCACACACTGGGTTAGCTATATAAGCCACCTTATAAGTTTGTAACCCTAGCTTTTAATCTTTCAAGACATACAGCCTTCATTTTCTTTCGCTTTTCTCTTCTCTCTCCTCTTCTCTCCCTTTTCTGAGATGCAAACACCTCCAAGGATGACAACTTGGAGGATGAGTGGCTAAACCACTTCCTTCTTGGAAGTAAAGGCCAGTCGGGTATCTTGGGCCGCTGTGTTCCACCGTTTTCATGCAAGAAGCCAAGTCGCTTGGTCTCCTAAATTCATTTAGGTTTAAAGCTCTCATGTGTTCACAATACTTATGTTTTTAGGTTTAGTATATTCTAGCTTTAGATACACTAATATCCATTAGTTGCTCTTTACGAGCCACGAGGTAGGTTATGGGTTAGGTTTCACCGCATGTGCATCCACTTTGATCAATACTTGGTAATCTTTTAAAGGTTCGGATGCTTATTATTGGGATCCAATCGAGATTCATTAGTTACCCTTACTTAATCATCAGAGATGAGTCAAAACAGATTTTCAAATCAGATGGAACTATAAATGTTAAATAAATGCTTTCTATCAAAAGGAAAATTATTAGGTTTAGGTTTTAATGCCAAATGAAGATCCGGTTCGGGAGATGACTATATGTCATCCTCCCCAATGCGAGGAAATGAACCCGGGGACCTCTCAGTTAGCCTAGGACCCTAAACCCAGTGACCCAATGCTTCAAGGAGTTCTATTTTACACTTTATTTCATTTATTTTCAGTTTGCAACCAACCACACCCCCTGTTTTTAACCAAAACCCCAAACTAAATTTAATTCACCAAAGGTTACTCTACTCAGCCATTCAGATGAAGAAAACCCATCCCTGTGTTCGACCCTAGACCGCTATACTGCAGTAGCTTGACTACGGCAGTAGGAGGAGTATAGGATATAAATTTTGTTGATTCCGCTCACCCTACCGTGGCACGAATCAAATGGCGCCGTTGCCGGGGATGGTGCCTTAGTGCAAGTGACGAGCTGTGGAACACTTGTGATCCTCATCACAAGTTTTGGTGAATTTCCTTTTATCATTTTACAGTCATATTTTCTTAGTTTTATTTCAATGTTAAAAAAAAAAAAAAAAGTGTCAGAGGGATCGCTTCGTGTTGTTTTCAGGTGGCCCTATTTCAACCGGCAGGCAGGGATCGCATTTTCAAGTGGTTTGAATTGAGAGAAAATGGAATCCCCATATGGAGAGCAATACAAACAGGCAGGGAACCTAGAGCCATATGACAACGAGGGAATATAGGAACCCTTCCATGGCAAGAAGAACCTGTAGAGAGAAATCTAAACCCATATAGGTCTAAGGAGGGAATATAGAGACCAATGGATGAGTGCACCTCCTGCCTATAATGTTCCTCAACTTCTATATACCCTGCTTCTCCTCATTTTACTCAACTCAACACAACAACCACCACCCTTATCCCCCGTTGAACAAGCCATCCCGACCTGAGCAAACAAGGACAATTTCATAGAGGAGCAAAGGGTAGTGACTGTCCAGGCCAATCAAGAAACTGAGACAGTTGAGAGCTCCATGAACAAGGAATTGGATGGGTTCCAAAGTGAAATTGATAAAAATTGACATCCTCGTAGAATCCATCTCAAAGTCACCACCGCCTTGTTCATCAAGAGGAGGAGAATCTCGGAGGAAGCGTGGCTCGACCGACACTATCAGGTAAATGCTCATTGCAGCCCAGAGGACTTGAAAAGCAGGGAACCAGTGTAAGATCCCGGTGAACCACATGTGTGCCCCACAATTATGTGTAGAATATGGGCCATGGAAAGGAAGAAGAAACCCTCCCCAATGTCGACCGAGTGAGGGTAATGGAGAGGAAGAATGGAAGAGCCCCATCGGGCTTCACTACCAAAGCCACTCCGCCTAACCCAAAAACAACCCACTCGCAGTACCCCCTCAACCGACTAAGTGTACACGCTCACACCGGCAGTTATTAAAAATCAAAACCAAGCAAAGACCCGCTCCCAAAGGTAAGTCCAACCCATCACGTACGCCATGCGAACTTCAAGAGATTAGTGGCCTCTGCCATAAGTTTGCCACTGATCAAGGCATAAGCACGCCTATACCTAAGATTAGTGGCATGTTGGTTGAGCTCGTGCCGGCCTGATCAGATGATCCCCAATCCGGCATTTCTAAGCTCCGCCGGTTCCAAGAAATTTTCGATATGCGTCGGGCAAAGAACATATAGCTAGATCACCACTACCACAAAGCAGCGTTGAGGGTGTTAGGTTTCTTTATGATTTTGTATAGCTACGCTTTATCAACTCCGCCTACTAATTTTGATTAGATTCATGTATTAGCCATAGTAGGCGTTGGATATTTTTTGTGCTGTTTAGCTTTGATATGCATGTACTAGCCACTTTAGCTATACTAAAAAGCTATTCAAGATATATATATATACAAACTTTGCATACCATGTTTTGTGCCTTTACCATGTATATTTGTTTTTCTTTTCAATTGAACAATTGAATTGCTACAATTGGACAATTGAATTGCCTTGTGTTACAAAAATTAAACTCATTGTTTGTCACCTTTATGTTAGAAGCAAATTTTATGCTTTTTGAATCAATTTTTGGTCAATTGCAATCTAAATACGCTCAACTTGAAAATTTCTCCCTTGCTAATTCACACACCGCACAATCAGGATTACTTAATAGTCAGAATTTGTTTGCTTCCTTTCGCTTGCATAGCCTACCTTAGGTATGTTGGCAATCTAGATAGGTTTGTGTTACCCATACTTGAAGACCAAATGTTGTCTTCCCAAAAGGGAAAGAAAAGAAAAGCAAATAGGAAAAAGAAAAGAAAAGAGTTAAGAAAAAGAAAATAAAGTCGTAGTTTTGCCTTGAAACCGAGCACGGTCCGAGGGGTGTAATGGCGGAAGTTTTGAAGCCCGATGCCCTAAGCCTTAATTGGTTTGGAGTCACCGATTTAGTGGGCTCGCTGCATGGTGGATAGGTGGTGGAGTCTCAAACGGTTTGTGTGCTTGATTTTCAAGTCAGCCCTGAGTCCCGGTGAAGCCTTTAGAGTTAGCGGTCAAGATCCGCTTGATGCCCTAAACTAATTATTGGGAGTCATCGGTGGACCCTGCTACACTACTTTGGTGAAGTCGGATTTTAAGTATTGCACCCTACATTGTAGTTGAATAAAGAAAGAAAGAGAGTAACTAGCCCTACTCCAAAGTCAGTTCAACAACTTAAGGCCATGTCAGCCATAGTCAGGGAGGGACAAATTTTGCAATTTATTGGCTTAACTGGGTTATATATAAAGAACCATTAGACTTAGGGTGGAAATTCAAGTTGAGAATCATGGAACCAATATTGACCCGAAATTATTCTTGTATGGTTTTGGTTCTTTCTATACCGGTTTTCAAACTCAGTCAATTTTTCGCCTAAAGGTAATAAGCAGGTACATAAACCCTTTTGAATCATAAACTTTTGAAAATCACTACATGCATCTCCTTTTGTTTTTTTGCATTGCTAAGGGACCAGCAACTGCTTGTCAGTGGGATTAGTGCCCAAAAAAGTGCTATTTCAACCCTATATTAGATAGGTTTTTTGAAAAGCTTTTGCGCACTAATCGCGTCATTTATGCCAATTGAAGGCCCAAGTCTTCTTAGTTTCACTTATGCCGTTTAGAGGTTATTTTTTGGTTGCTTAAAAGTTTCGCGTACTTTGGGAGTTCGATATCGACATAAGGATGAATCATGAAGATCAACCCCAATCACAACCATTAATCATACCAAAATCAAAGAAAGAATGAAGGCAAAGTGATGGAAATCGATGCGCAGGAGGACAGAAGTTAATGCATGAAGATCAAAGAACTTGTGAATTTCGTTAAGATTGCGAAAATTTCACTGGATTATAAAATTTCAAGAACCTTAGCTTAAAATTTCAAGTAACCCAATAAAATTTAGTCAATTTTCAAGTAGACACTGGGGAGCTACTAGGTTGACCTGCTCCTGTATTTAAATTTCATGTTTTCGCTACCACATGGGTTCTCGTTGTTTAGCTAAATTTCACCAGCAGAATCACCACGCCTAGCGTAAATTGCATCATTTAGCCCTTGGTGTGATTTCTCTACCTAGCGAAATTTCGGGTCGTCTAGTGAAAATTGTCAAGTATAGCTTAAATATCCCGCCTTGTCATCTTTTTTGTACTAATGCCAACCGACTTCTATTTTGGTGTATTACTTGTCCCTTGTATTAGCCAAAATGTTAGGGCTTTTCATTTGGGTTGGCTATATAAGCTTCACCTTATAAGTTTGTAAACCCTAACTTTAATCTTCAAGATACACAGCTTTTCATTTTCTTTCGCTTTTCTTCTCTCTCCTTTCTCTCCTTTCTTATTACAAACACCCTCCAAGGATGACAACTTGGAGGATGAGTGGCTAAACCACTCCTTCTTGAAGTAAAAGGTCACTGGGGTGAGGATCTTTAGTCACGGTGGTTCCACCTGCTTTTTCATGCAAAGAGTTTTGGCTCATTTTGTTCCCAAATTTTCATTTCTAGGTTTAAAGCTCTTGATGTGCTTTTTGGCCAATACTTAAGTAAGCTCTGTGTGGTTTAGTGTATTCTTAGCTTTAGATACACTAATATCCATTAGCTTTTGCTCTTTACGAGCCACCGAGGTAGGTTGGCGGGGTTGTGGTTTCACTGCATGTGCATCCACTTTCGATCACTGTAATCTTTGGGTTCAAGTGGATGCTTATTATTAGATCCACTCGAGATTCATTAGTTACCCTTACGAATCATCAGAGGATGAGTCAAAACAGATTTTCACCGTATGGAACCATAAATGTTAAATAAATGTTTATCAAAAAGGAAAATTATTGTGGTTTAGGTTTTAATGCCAAATGAAGATCCGCCCGAGATGACTATATGTCATCCTCCTCCCAATGCGAGGAATGAACCCGGGGATCTCCTGGGCCAGTCTAGACCCTAAACCTGCTGGGACCCAATGCTTCAAGGAGTTCATATTTTACACTCTTTATTTTTATTTCTATTTTCAGTTTGCAACCAACCACACCCCGGTTTTTAACCAAAACCCCAAAATCCAAATTTAATTCACCGCTTTGATTCACTCAAATCATTTGTAATGAAGAAACCCATCCTCATGGTTCGGGATCTTAGACCGCTTATACTGGCAGTGAGTTTGACTACGTAGGAGGAGTATAGGATATAAATTTTGTTGATTCCACTCACCCTACCGTTGCACGAATCACACACTCCTTATTGCCCGTTTTCCCCTCCAAAAATGAGCATTTATTTATTTTTTCTTTTTTTTGTCTCTCTTAGCTTAAGTTGGGCGCGGGGCCCACTTCCCTCCAAGAGTCCATAATTCTACTGGGTTCATTTATGTCCCGAAACAATTTATTTCTTTTCAATTCAATTCATTTTAAATGAACTCAACTCCAATTATTTCCTAACTCTCGAGATTTTTAAGAAAATCTCATTCCTGGGGTTACTAGATACTAACTCAAATTCATACGCACTCTAATTACCTAGAATTAAATAAACTTTTATGAAGCACTGTTCATGAGACAGAGACTCAACGACAGCTTCGTTTTCACATCCAAGCTCTAGGGAATTTTCTAAGCTTCCCTAAACCATTTTAGCAATTTATTATTATTATTTTTTTTATACTTTATAATATTTTAAATTTTCTGAGGTTTTACATTCTTCCCCCCTTAAAAGAATTTCGTCGCGAAATTCCACACAAGCACTACAAATCACATGCATACACAACATGCACTATGTCATGCATGTAAACTAATCATTTAATTATTAAACGACTAAACTGCATACCTTCATCCCTAAACAAGAAGGGATAGGTGGCCCGCATTGTGTCATCGCGCTCCCATGTTGCCTCCTCCACTCCATGGTGTTGCCACAGTACTTTCACTAGCGCCTCACACTGCCAGAAAAACCGGATCTTGGCTGTCCATGATGCACACCGATCCCCTCCTCAAGGTCCCATCCGTGTCAACTCAGAATCTCTCCCCTAATCAACAACAGTTGAGCCGTGATTCGAGTGTACCGAGCACGAAGACGTGAATACCCCATGGACACCCGACTGTGTCAATGCAAAGCCAATCTGCATGCTGAGTAGTGCCCACCTCCGAGTATCTCGGCGGTCCAATGAACCTCGCACAACTTTCTCGCTTGCCAAAACCATCATCATCTCTTGGGGTATCACCTTCAAGAAGACGTGTGCTCACCCAATTCAAACCCAGAGGTCGACGTCGCCCGTCGTAGCTCTTTACCGACTCGAGCAAAGGAGAAGACGCCGGTCAGATCGTTCCACCTTCTCCGAGGTGTCTCTAATCAGATCCGGACCAGTGATGGAGCTCTCTCCCACCTTTGTCCAACGACGTGACGGCATGGCCTCCCACAAGAAAGCCCCATAGGGGTGCCATTCGTATACCGCCTCGATAACTCGTTGTTGTAGCGACTCCACTAAGGGCAAGTGCTCCTCCCAGCTACCCTTATGATCTAGGACACATGCTCACAGCATGTCCTCTAAAATCTATATGGTCCTCTCCGACTGATCGTCTATTTGAGGATGAAATGCTGTGCTCATAGTCAACTGTGTCCCATAGCCTTCTGGAAGCTCTTCCAAAAGTGTGCCGTATAATTAGGATCTCTATCCGACACTATGGACACTGGAACTTCATGTAGCCTAACAATCTCTGAGAAAGTAATCCATTGCACCTCCAAAGGTGAAGTCATCCACACGCTTAGAAAATTTGTTGACTTCTGCCGTCCATAATCACCATATCAAGATCATGTCTCTATGGTGTCCGTGAGTCGGGTCACAAAATCCATCGTGACATGCTCCCACTTCCACTCATCCACCAATGGTCGTAGCCCGTCGCTTCGTGCTCGCCTAACTCCGTCGACACGTGAGGCATTGTCGAACAAAGTCCTTGACGTGTCTCTTCATCCCGCTTCCAAAGAGTATTAACGACTTGGCGATGACATCTTCACGCCACCTGACGCACAACAAATCAGGAGCAATGGAACTCCCTAAGGATCTCCTATCTCAGATTTGTCAACTAGTGAACCACTACCCATCCTCCACCAAGACTAACATCCGGTGGATGATCCGCCTTCGCCACCAGACTCGACCGTACCCGGGGTCCGCGATGGACACCATTCGTGATCCCGCCTCGACCTCATCACTCGCTTCATCAGTGGACGCACGGCTACCAAACTCCCCAAAGTACTCTAAGCCTGCTCGCTATACCGTAGTTCAAACTACCACATAGTCTCGAGCATCTTCCACTCCCGAGAAGCTATATTGGCCAATACTCCCGGTGACTTCTGGCTGAGTGCATCAGCCACCACATTTACCTTACCAGGGTGGTAATGCAAAGTGAAGTCGTAATCCTCTAGGAACTCCATCCACCTGCGTTGCCTCATGTTGAGGTCCCATTGCGTGAAAATATACTTCAGACTTTTGTGGTCTGAGTACACCTCGAACTGCTTGCCATATAAGTAGTGGCTTTAAATCTTCAAGGCGAAGACTATGGCTACCAAATCCATATCATATGTGGGGTAATTCTGCTCGTGATTCTTCAATTGGCAGGAACCATAAACTATAACCCTCTAGGACTACATCAGAACGCATCCCAATCCGGCCTTCGAGGCATCACAATACATTGTGTACCCTTGTCCCCTGTCCGGGACTATCAAAATAGGAGTTGTAGTGAGCCTCCTCCTCAAATCTTGGAATGCCTCTTCGCATCGGTCATCCCACTAAAACTTGACCTCCTTCCGAGTCAATCTCTTCATAGGTGCCGCTAATCGAGAGAAATCCTCAATAAATCTCCTGCAGTACCCAACCAATCCCAAGAAACTACGTATCTCGAAGACTGTCTTTAGCCTCTCCCAACTCATCACGGCCTTGACCTTCTCAGGGCCCATACCGACACGCCCTCGGGTCGGCCACAACGTGCCCTAAGAACCTCACCTTAATAAGCCAAAACTCGCACTTACTGAACTTGACGTACAACTGATGGTCTCTCAAAAGCTACAAAACGACCCTCAAATGATCCTCATGCTCCTCCTCAGATTGGGAGTAGATCAAAATATCATCCACGAAGACCACAACAAACTCGATCTGGGGATAGGGCCGGGAAACACCCTACGCATGAGGATCCATAACGTCGCTTGGTGCATTCGCCAACCGAAGGGCATCACCGTGAACTTAAAGTGCCCATACCGTGGTCCCGAACTGCTCTTAGGGATATCGGGCCTCCTAACTCTCAACCGATGATATCCGTGCTAAGATCTATCTGGAGTAGACCTGCGCCCTCAACCGACGAACAAGTCATCAATCTTTCTAGAGGGATACCGATTATTGATCGTAACCCTATTCAATTGTCGGTAATTAATGCACATTCGAAGGGTCTTGTCTTTCTTCTTTGCAAATAGAACCAGAGCGCCCCATGGTGAAGTGTCACTTAATAAACTTTCATTCCTGAAGAACTCCCTTTAGTTCCTTCGACTCTCAGTTCCCGTAACTCAACCGGTGCCATCCTATATGGAGTCATAGAGATGGGTGACGCTGTTGTAGCTCAACACGAAGTCTACTCTCCGTAGGAGGCAACTCGGTAATAATCTTGAAAAACATCATCATACTCGTGGACTACTCGAGGGAGATTTAAGTCCTGTCTCACCTTGTCCTCCAGGGTAAGGCTTGCTAGCCAACCCATAAACTGCTCGTGCCATCTAGAATCGTACACGGTCTGGGGCAAGGCATCGTGCTTATCCCCTTGAAACGTAACACGAGTACAGTCTGGTGTGTAGGCGGTAACCCTCCTACGATCACAATCTATGACAACTCAGTATGTCGTCAACTAGTCCATCCCAAGTACGACAAACTCGACACGCTCCAGGACTTTTTAGGTCCACTCCGTGTGTGGAGAATCCCGTAGATCTCTAGCTCAGAACCCGACATATCAGATCCACACTCACTCTAGTCCTGTGGGAGAACTTTCACATGATAAATTTCCAAAGTCATGTCTGCCCAACTCTCGCATGATGCAAATGGGATTTAATGAATGCGATGCACCCGAGTCAAATAATACCTCGCCCATAGGCGAGATAACAGAAACATACCAGATAAATGGGATCGATTCATCGCTCGCTGGTGGTATGATGGCATAGACATGTCCTTGAACCCCGATGTCCTACTGGCCTTGCCCCGCCCCTTCTAATTCCTGTGCCCCAGCCCCAAGGTCAGCAGGAGGTGCCGCACACCCTGGAATGATAGTTCAATCTGCAACAGGGGTGGAGGAACCTGTGGTCCGTCTATCCACCGATGACCGATTACGTTGTCCCAAAACCCTGGGATCCTTGCCTCTAGGTGCAATCCCGCTTCATATGTCTAGGCTGATGGTAGAAATAACAAACTGCCTATTCCGCCTGACTGGGAGCCTTAGTGATTAGTGCCCAAAAAGTGCTATTTTGAACCTTATTTTTAATAGGTTTTGAGTGCTTTTTGTATACTAATCATTATGATTAACCCGATTTAGACATCACGGTCCCTAATATTTTAATGACTACTTTGTGCAAAATTTTGCGCCATGGTTAATCATGCTCAAATTTAAGGAGGTCGATCCAAGCACGGAAGAATTCAAGTCAAACTCAACATTGCAAATCAAAGATCGAAGGAAAGAAGAGCAAAATGTGAAGAAAAAACACCACCAGTAGAAAGCTTCTCCGCGAGCACGACACAGCTCTCCAAGATCAGGCATCCCGCACTCGTTTCCGCATTTCACGCACTTTTTGTTTTTGCTACAATTTTTGGTTTTTCCTTTCTACCCTTGTTTTATCCAATTCTATGTTTGATTTACTGTATTTCACTTAGTTTGTAAGGCTATAAGCCATTTTGATACACCGTTGAGGGAGACGACTTTATTGTAGAATAAAATTAGGTCTGCTTCCCATTTTTTCTATTTTTCTCTCATTTTCTCTCCCTTTCTTGGTTACCAAACACCCTCCAAGGATGAAAACTTGGAGGATGAGCGGCTAAAACCTCTTCCTCCTTGAAGAGGAAGGCTACTGGGGCAACGATCTTAAGGTAACCTCTTGGTTCCCCTGTTTTCACGCAGCAGATTTTTCCATTTTTGGTTCCCAAATTTGCAACCCTAGGTTTAAAGCTTGATGCACTTTCTTTGGCCAATACTCTTGCAAGTTTAGGTTCAAGCAGTACTCTTAGCATTAGATACACTGATATCCATTAGTTGCTCTTAATGAGCCACTCGGAGGTAGGAGCCAAGGGTCGATTTCAACTTTTTAGGTTAAAATCTCTTACATGCTTTCCTAATGTGTATTTGGCAAGCTTTTTAGGTTCAATGGATACTCACTAGATTCACTCGATGCCTAATTAGTTGTCTCTATTAGTTATTGAAGGGTAGGTTTTTGAGACATGTTTTCACCGGGCGAACCATAAATGTTAAATAAATGTGCTTTCATCAAAAAATTATTAGGTTTAGCTTTCAAAGTTAAATGAAGATCCGTCTGAGACGACTATATGTCATCCTCCTAACGCGAGGAAAAGCATCCCGAACCCCTCACTACTCCTAAGAACCCAACCCCAGTAGCCTAACACCCAAGGAGTTCTATTTACATTTTATTTTATTTAAATTTCAGTTTGCCAACCAATTTCACTCCACTGCTTTTTACCACCACCTTAAAATCCAAATTTAATCTACCATTTTTGGACTCACTCAAATCATTTTGCAACAAGAACTCCATCCCCGTGTTCGACCCTAGATCATACTATACAAGTAGAGTTTGATTTGTACAGAGAGGAGTAATATAGGATATAAATTTTGTTGATTCCGATCACCCTACTGTGGCACGAATCACCTACTTGGCCCCGCTCTCGCGGCCGCGACCAAACCCTTAGAACTAGAAGCCTTTGGCTTCTTTTCCAGCTAGAAGAAGACCACTTCCTCTGCCACCAACACACGATCTCTGATGCTCCATGTGTTCTCTCTATCTTTTCTCAATATCAAGGTTGTACCGACCATCAAGTCCATGTCTCAGAGGTTTATGTCTCACATCTCGCCCCGGATGGACAATTTCAGCCCATCCTCGAACCTCCTGACTTTAGCTGCGTCAGTGGCTACATAATCATCCTGACACGTGCCAACTTTGTGAATCTAGCTACCTACTCGAGTACAGTCATCATTCCCTATCTCAGCTCAAGGAACTCTCGGGCTTTTGCATGTCTAGCAGAAGCCGAAAAATACTTCCCCATGAATAGTCTATGAAAATCATCCCATGTCATAGTCTCTAAGTCCCTGGAAGTCGTGACCCACTCCCACCAGATCTGGGACTCACCCTCAAGCTGCAATGAAGCCAGTGTAATCCAAGTAGTATCAGAGGTGATCTCCATGGCCCGAAGAATCCTCTCAATTTGATGGAACTAATGGTCGGCTACCATCGGGTCCCCTTCTCCTGTGAACGTCGGAGGATGATGTGCCTTGAACCTCTAGAGGTTACTGGCACTTCCCTGACCCCTAGCTGCATCAGCCTATGTAGCAATGGCTATCACAGCGCCCATAGCCTCTATGAAGGCCTCTTGATAAAAAGCAGGTGGTGCCTGACTGCCACCTCGTGGGGGACTCTACGCCCCCGACCTCGACTTGCCATCTACACATGTCAAACAACAAAAGAGTTATTAAATTTCCATGTTCATTATGTTTTCCAAACCCCTAAGGTTATGTTTTCCAACCCTAGTGTTTCTTGTTTTTCCACATACATCCTACCACGTATATAATTCATGTAATTTGTAACACATAATCACGCATATACAATCAAAGCATACACAAGAAAGCACACAATGCATGTTGTGATCTAATCCAGTCTGGTGGACTCCTAGGTAACCTCCCACCTAGACCTTAATACCAAATTATGATCTGGACATCAAATTCCGAGCACTAGGTAACTATAACTCAAGCTCAATCACCTAGCTGTACCAACTTGTGATGTTCCTACACATCAACAGTATGTCCTGGACCCATGCCTGAGCCACAGGTATTCGTATGCACAGGCTCGTCTAATTGTGACACCCCGAATTAGGAATTAAGTTTGACAACCTAACAACCCGTGGAGAATTTGTGGATGTTGGGTAACAGACACCACTCCATTGGAGTCCCCTTTTCCCCGGGACCGAGTTGCGAAAATCGGGCAAAGTCTCCTTTGTACGGGAGCTCTACCCAAAATAGCAGTAGCCAATTTCATGCTTGACTTGTCCTGATATTATACAGCAACTTGACAGGGTCCACATATGAGTAAAATTGGCCACGTAGGGCCCATTTATCCATATAAATACAATCTATATCATCGAAGCCACCAAGAGTTATTACATCACTCTTAATACAAAACATAATATTAAAACTAACATGTTCTAATATAATATACAAAACATGAATCATGGCCACAATCTGGCTCGCATCATAATCCTGGCCTCTAAGAGGGCATCGTGCTTTTGCACATGTCTGTACTTGAAAAGGGGTCTATGGCGGGGGTGAGCTAACGCCCAGTAGAGATAAGTCCTATAAGGGTTATTCCCCATCTAAATGCACATGAATGGTCAAACAACCAAGCACACACCAACCTAGGACATAATATCCTAGCATAGAATCCTACTTGTCATGAATGAGACGCGACTCATCATGCCCCATGTATCAAGTCCTCACCGACTCCTCTCACACATGATAGAACCCCATGCATGATAAAAACTTTATTTTTCGGATCACATCCAATGATCATTTTATAAAGTCATTTTCATTTTGTTTTCAAATCCAAAGGCTTTTTGGATGATCCCTTATAAAATCATTTATTTCATAAAACAAAATCATTTTGTTTTATAAACCCATACCCAATAGTTTTATCCTCTAGTGCCACTTGATGTAATCAAATTAATAGGTGTGTTATGCATTTGTGGGACCTGAATTTTGGGGTCTCTCACCTCCGGACCTTATACGCCGAGCCGACATTTTCTCGGGTCTTTCACCGACGAAGTCGTGTCTAAGCTATGCAAGTTCGGGTTTTCACACGAGGGGTGTCTATCCTACTTAAATTGCCAAACACATGGGTATTAATTTCATGCTATGCAGCAGGTGAGACTCAACGAACTTTGTCCCGTACGGTCTCTATCTACACCAAACACAATGTTGATTATCAACCATGCAAACCGTGAATCTTCATTGGACTTCGTTCAAAGTACGAGTCCACAACCCATTCACCAAGGATGGTGAATGACAACGACTATGCACTCACACCCATACCATGCGATGTCCCCATGCACCAGTGCAATGCAATTGTGCCATTGCACTCTAAGTCATGCCCAATGTATAAAGACCTCTACATGCACACCCTATATAGTACACTACACCATGTACCATGGACACTCATGTCTAATGCACACAAAAGTTCATACATTCATTAAATGTTAATATACATGCAGTCATACTAACATTTATCACATTCATGTCAACACATCAAACAAGCATGCATCAACATCATTACGACTACTACTTAGACAAGTAATGTCATACTCAAATCCCTAGGCTACATCATGGCACATAATGCCCAATAAACTAGCCTATAACATGCCATGCAATAGTCATGTCCACACGAAAACACATCCCACAAACCCGATATGTTAGAACCGCATATTGACATCCAAGCATGACACCTCTTAACCAAGAATGTTATTTCAGTAATCACACAAACACATGTTAACATTTCATCAAGTCACTACCTAGGCAAGTAATGACACACCTCATTTCCTAGGCTAATTCATGGCATATCATGCACCTAAGATAGCCTACAACCTGTCATGTAATAATCAGTTCAGCACACAACTCCTCACATCCACACAACCAACAATTAGCACACTTGTTGTAAAAATAAATTTTTCAACAATTATTTGAGCGCCAATTTCCACTTAAAATCATATTCTTAGATTCTATACTCCAAGAGATTTCTATAGAGTCGAACACAGCGGAGCTCGGACGGGAAAGTTATGGTTGTCTGAAGTTGGAGGCCTCGTATGAATAGTGACTGACGCATGGAACCAGCAGGGGCCTACTATTTTTCGTCATTTTCAGACCAAATATGAGTTCAAATTTTATCTAGATATATATGGATGATCCCTTATAAAATCATTTATTTCATAAAACAAAATCTTTTTGTTTTATAAACCCATACCCACTAATTTTATCCTCTAGTGCCACTTAATGTAATCAAGCGTCGTGTGTTTATGCATTTGTGGACCACGGATTTATAGGGTCTCACCTCTGGATGCCGCACGCCGATCAACATTTTGTCTGGTCTTTCATCGACGAGGGTCATGTATAACCGCAAAGTTCTAGGTTTTTCAGCTGAGGGGGTGTCTATCCCTACTTAAATTGCCCAACACATGGGTATTAATTTCATGCTATGCAACCGTGAGACTCAACGGACTTTGTCCCATTTACCGGTCTCACCATCGACACCAAACACAATGTTGATTGTCAACCATCCAAATCGTGGATCTCCATTGGACTTCATCAAAGTGCCAGATCCCACAACCCATTCTGGGATGGTGAATGACAATGGCGTGCTCACTGCACTCTTACCATGCGAAGCGTCCCGGGTGCACGGTGCAATGCAATTGTGCCATTGCACTCTAAGTCATGCCCAATGTATAAAGACCTCTACATGGACACCCTATATAGTACACTACACTGTGTACCATGGACACTCATGTCTAATGCACACAAAAGTCCATACATTCATTAAACGTTAATATACATGCAGTCATACTAACATTTATCACATTCATGTCAACACATCAAACAAGCAAGCATCAACATCATTCGACTACTACTTAGACAAGTAATGTCATACTCAAATCCTAGGCTACATCATGGCGCATAATGCCCAATAAACTAGCCTACAACATGTATGCAATAGCCATGTCCACACGAAAACATATCAAACCCGATATGTTAGAGCACACATAATGACATCAAGCATGACACCTCTTAACCAAGAAATGCCATTTCAATCAATCACACAAACACATGTTAACATTTCATCAAGTCACTACCTAGGCAAGTAATGACACACCTCATTTCCTAGGCTAATTCATGGCATATCATGGCCTACAACCTGTCATGTAATGGCCACTTCAGCACATAACTCCTCACATCCACACAACCAATAATTAGCACACTTGTTGAACCAGTCAATTTTTCAACAAGGATTTGAGCGCCAATTTCCATTGAAAATAATATTCTCAGATTCTAGACTTCAAGGGCTTTCCATAGAGTCTAAGAACACCACAAACAGAGATCGGATGGGAAAGTTATGGGTCTGAAGTTGGGGGCCTGGTATGAATAGTTACTGACACATGGAACCAGTAGGGGCCTACTGTTTTTCATCATTTTTGGACCAAATATGAGTTCAAATTTTTTTAAGATATATATGGATGGATTCTAGACTCAAGGGATTTCCATAGAGGTCGGGAACACCCAAAATTAAGCTTGAATGGTTATGGTCGTCAGGTTGGGCAACTCCTGAGCAATGCGGTAGGTGGGAAACCATGAAGTACGTTCAGGGACTCCTTCGCTCCTTTGTACATGCTATTTTCCTACCCAAACTCGTAAAATAACCCTCTCACCAGGGTACAAACCCTCCCAAGTGGAGTCCACAATTCAGCCAAACATGGCACAAAACCGTCTGAGCTCGGCCAGAAAATCAGCGAAAACAATCCAAATCAACAAAATACGATTTTGTGTTCGAGACACAATCAAACGACCCTTAGGGCCTAACCTAGACCAAGACAGTATTTAGATAAGAAATAAACCCGAGTACGAAGGTTCCCTACCTCTTGGAGAGAAGACAAAACTTTTTGGATTCTCAAAGACTCGAGACCCACGGCCTTCTCGAACTTCCACTCGAATCTTTGATGAAAATTCTTCATTTTGGTGTCCAGGCGTTTCCCTTGACGAGTACTCCGACTTTAAGTCTTGGCCCAACGGAAACCGAGCCTCCGATTGTCATAAATCTTAGAGAGAAGGTAGAGCTTCTCTTACTAGCATTTCTTCTCCAAACATGAAATCTTCGACGAAATTGCGTGTTGTCAATACCCACGCGTAGCCCTCGTCGAGTAGATGAACTTTAAATCTTGTCTCGTGATTAGGCCACCCGATGCCGTGGGCGTTGTAGGAAGATAGGAGTTTCTTTCTTTTCTCTCTCACAACTCACGCGTACTCCTTCTTGCTGTATTCCCTCAAAAATAGGCATTTATTTTCTTATTCTTTTTTTTTGTCTCTCTTAGCTTAAGTAGGACGCGAGGCCCACTTCGCTCCACGCGTCCATGACCCCTCCGGGTTCATTTATGTCCCGAAACAATTTATTTCTTTTCAGTTTAATTCATTTTAAATGAACTTAACTCCAGTTATTTCCTAACTATCGAGATTTTTAGGAAAATCTCATTCTTGGGGTTACTAGTCACCTAACTTCAAAAATTCATAAATAATTTCCACTACCTAGGAATTCAGTGAAACTTTTCTTAGTTACTTGTTTTCGTAAGACGGACTCAACAGTGCAGTCCGTTTCATCATGTGAGCTCTAGGGAATTTTCTAGGCTTCCTGGAGCCATTTCAACAATTTATTATTTAATTTTTTTATACTTTTAGGAAAGTTTAAATTTTCCGGGGTTTTACACTGACCTTTTTCAACACGTGAGTTGCTAGGTTGGCCTAGAATTCTTGCACCACCATTGTGGCAGCCGACCTTGGGGGTTGGCAAAGTGCTCTCCACCCTTTATTCACGATAGTTTTGCGAAAGAAATCCTCAGGGTGGTGGAATCCTTTATGAATGAGCGATTTTTCAAAATGAGGCTGAACTTTTCGGCAACTCTGTTGACCAATTTTTGTATAGAGATCATATTTATGCTACTCTTACCAAAGGACTATTAACTAATCCCTAGTAAAAGCACCAAAAACTTGTTGACCAAATAGAACTTGTATGCTCATAATTAAAATGGATTTGTCAATGAATTTATTAAAGATTTAGTTTGGTCATAATGCTGTAAGTGCACAGGTCGTACAAGTAATAAAAGTGGACCTATAAGTCCGGATATCGTTCCCACAGAGATTGAAAATAATTTATAGTTCAACTACCCCAACTACTCAAGTTCCATACTATTTGAACTTCCATTTCATAAATTTTCAGTAACCTAACTAAGAATTCCACTACCTGAATTTCTACATCTATAATAAAAGGAAAATTTAAAGTCCTAGACCTAAATTGGACTAGACAGTTATTCTTGAGTAGACAACGGTATTTCAACTGGCACATTGAAATTATCAATTTCCTACAACATAATCTAATTCTATTTTATCATGCATTGGAATCTGAAACTGTTAAAGAGGCACGATAGTATAGTTTATTATTTATCTAAGTAATCTTTTAGAGCTCATTAGATCTTCAATATTAGTCTAGCATACCTCAAATGCTTTGCATTCATGATCTCGAATCTTCAACTGCAATGTCCTCGGAGGCCTCACGGAAATCGAGCCCGGATAACGATTCATATATGGGTATAAGTTACTATGATTGAGAGCAAATTCACTTCATGAACAACACCATTCAAATAAACTCAAAATTCTCAATCCAAGAAATCTCTTGAAAATTGTGCAAGAAAGACCATAACTAACATCGGATTTTTCCCAATGGAAGTTATGTTTCACGAAAACTAAATCACAGTGAACAATGAAATACTAATCAGGAAATTTTCAATGCAACTGTAATCAACTGAAAGAAATGAATTCCAGCTTTTATCTAGACTTCATTAGATTCAAACAGTAATCGGAATTGATCTTCAACAAATTTAGTTCAACTTCTAAGCTTCTGAACAATTCACTATTTCAGGTCCAGTAAACAAATGGAAATTTTTTGCTAATCTAATCTACGAAGAAAAGAAAAACAAAAGAAAATAAAAGAAAAATATAATACAAAAGAATCCTCAGCTCCCTAGATGCTTTGGTTTTTCCTCCGACCGACTGCCTCACTTTCCTTAAATTGTTTCTATTTATAGAGCCCTAGAA
>JAEQBH010005515.1:222500-294077 GCA_016808115.1 Tetrastigma voinierianum | reverse complement strand
AAAATACCTTGAGCTTTTGCCATGGCCTTTTCAATTGGGTTTAGGCTTATTTCTAGATTTTTAACCTAGGGCTTGACCTTGTACTCAAATAAACTATGGGTCATGCCAAATTAAATTTGGGTATAAATAAGAACCAAACACATTCTCTTTGTTTTCCTTGTTCTTTTTTATTTTTTTGGAACAAAAAACAATTTTAAAAAATGGTAAACAAACATGCCTCAGCCCACTACCCTTGTCTATAGTGGTGCGGAAAGTGGCACGCGGGAAAAAAAAAAAGATTGGACACAGGATTTTAGCCACTAACTCAAAACCAAATTTGATCGTTGTTACTTTATCTTCCTTATGATAATGTTGTCGCCATAAATGGGTGTGTAAATTAATGTGCTTGGTTAAACAGGAGAAGACTTATCTTAACTATGATATTCTTTTTTTTTTAGATGTAAAAAAAACTATGATTTTCTTTTTCCGTTTTTCAGAGGAAAGATGCAATATGCTTTTTTCATGATTGAAGGTTTGGCTTATCATGACAGGTCTAAATCATGCATGTAAATTACACAAAACATTCTTCTTCTTGGTTTGAGAAACTTCAAGATACTTTGTTAAAGCGGTTTAAGGAGTTCAAAGTTTGACACGTTCTCCTTGCTACACAACACAAATTGTAATGTTAATTTAAATATCTTTAAAAGATCGTTGGAAAAACAAAATGGTGGGGTTTTAGTCTAGGTTTGGTTCCCAAAAATACAAAAACAATGTAAAAACGATTTTCTAATATTCGGTTGTTCAAGAATTTTTGTAAAGAAATCATATAGAATTAAAATTAATTAGGTAATTATATTTTAAAATTATTTAATCTTTATAATGAGGAGTTAAAATAAATTATTAATTTTTTAATATCAATAAAAATAATTTATTGATATTTAAATGTAATTTTAGTTTTCTTTCCTTTTTTTCGTTTTCTATTACTTTTCTTTCATTTTCATTACATTAATGTTTTTTTAGGGGAAATTTCATAGTAATCCAAAGATGATTGAATTGATACAGTTATTTTTTACCTTGATAGATGATATTAAGAAAAGAGATGGGTAATAGGAACAAACAATGTACAGGGGACCATAGAATGACCCCATTTTTTATTGTTAGATAAGGATATAGAAGCTAACAGCTTTACATTCATGCATCACCCACCCAGTGGGTTGGAAGCATAAACGGCTTCGTAGCCAAATCAGAACCCATGCAGACTACTTATTTATATTAATCTAACACATAATAAAGCATGTGTTCATGGCTGCAGCTTCTTTCACTTCATCTCAAGCTCTCAGGCACTCCAAACCTTTTTCCCGGTGCACCAAGCACTTTCTCTGGTTCGGAGTTTTGTGCCACTCTGGTAGGGTAAGTGGTTGTATTATAATCCCGCACGTGCCGGCGGCATTGCCGGCCACGTTACGATGCATCCTTATATATCCATTTCTCCCACTCAGGCCCCATGACTTTCTGGACAACCAGTAGACCAAACCATTTTCTGAACCATGTTCCCACTGCAACCACAGCATGGTCCAGATTTGTTCCGTATGAGCCAGTGAATACACCTCTGCATGCATAAAAATAATAATGCATTAACTTTAATTATTTAGTGTGGTTTTGTAATGCCATTTGTAGGCGTATATTCTACACCCTCACAAGAGAAACTCCCTTTACTTGACAAGTATCACTATTATAAATTAGCCCCTGCTATTTTATTATATAAGAGGGAGGGGAAGCTTCTGTAAACTTTAAACCTCCGTTGTTACATAGATTTGGAAGCTGGAAGGCCATAACCCACACTTCTCTTCATCTAGCTAGATGGAAGTTTTGAGAAGCCATGAGAGTCACCTAAAGTTTTTGTGGTACATATTGTAAGTCTACAATATGGTTATGGACTTATTTGTTCAATCCTGATACGATATATGCAATGCACGCTGATATAACGCAAAACTTTCAAAAGGGTAGGGAGAGATACTGTCACTTACTGACTGGTAGAGTGAAAGTCATCGCCACCAGCATCAATGTAAACACTGACTGGTTGATTTGTCACGGCTTTCTGCAAGGCGATTTCGTCTTTTCTGGGGCCTCTTCATATCCGTCAATGGATACAGCCTTAGCACGATTAGGATTACATTTTGTCTGAACGCCCTTGAATGGGTAATGTTTTTCAGTATCAATGCCACCGTTGTTGATGATGTATTCAAAGGCTACTTCCATGAAACCTCCGTCGCATGGTTTTCGAACAATCCACCAGCTCTTGCTCGACAGAGAGATCAACTTCCCTGTTAATATTTGGGTTTAACCCTTCCACGGCAGCAACGGTAGAGAGAATGCTCCAGCAAACTTCTTCATCAACCAAAATCAGCGATTAATTTTAGCACACCAAATGTTTATTTGATGAAGATAGCACGAAAGAAAAATCACTCACCGTATTCGCCTCGTTCTTGATGTAGCCTTTGCTTTGGCGACCAGTTAATCAAAAGTCAATAAAACATTCTTCATACTTTTCGACGTCCATATAGAATGAGGGGTCCTAGGAAATAGGAATTAGTGTTGGGTAGGGATCACGTTCTAGTAGCGGGTCACAAGCTATAAGAGGAGCCACGTTTATTTGGGATTTATTATTTTGTTTATTTAAACGTATTTAAAGTAATGAAAAGGGAGGAGATTTGCATTAAGCAAGTTTACGGTTTCTTCGCTCTTTCCCAAAGTTATAACAAAATTATATTTGAGCTTTGGCTGGGACCTATCATTGGTATCAGAGCTCGGCGCTATGTCCACCAACAAGGAAAGAATCGAAAATCTGGAGGCTAGATTTGGAGTCCTCCAAAACAAATTCGATCGAATGGAAGCAGGAGTCGGTGATAAACTCCGACAAATTGAAGCTGCTATTAGTCGGATGTCGACAACCCGACATAAGGCATGACTTCCTTAGGCAGCCCCAACGCCAAGAAGTCAGCATATCTGGCCAAATGGGCGTGATCGCTGAGGGAAGCACTCGATGTTCACTTCTAACCGGCAAAGGCCGAAGTTCCCAGGTATTCCTCAAGATGATCCAACAGAGTGGTTTACACAAGTAGGTCAAGCCGAATACCAAAATAATTTAAACACATAAAGTGTCTTTTTGCATCCTTTCATTCGGGAGTTTGGTATAACCACGCGGCAATGGTTACGAGCATATCATGAGGAAGGGAAGGTTGTCACTTGGGGTATTATTTTCAAAGAATTATGGTCTCGTTTTGGTCCTACTGATTGTGAGGACTTTGATGAAGCATAATCAAAAATTGAGCAAAAAGGCTCCCTACGAGATTATCAAAAAGAGTTTGAGAGGTTGGGCAATAAGGTTAGTGGTTGACCTCAAAAGCTCTGCGGTACATTTATGGGGATTGAACCTAGATTGCGTAAGGATACGGATGTTTAAGCCCAAAACTTTGAAGGAGGCCATTAGTTTGGCTAGGATGAAGGATGATCATTTGATTCGGCAAAAGAAGACTGTACCCATGTCTAGCACCACTTCAAGCATCATAAAGTTGTCTCCGACCATGAAGCGACTTAGTTGGGAAGAGATGCAGAAACGACGAACTCAAGGCTTGTGCTTCAATTGTGATGAGAAATTCACTCTAGGACATAAATGCAAAGGTCCACAACTGTTAGTGTTGGATGGTGGGCAAAAGAATCAAGGAGAAATTGATGTAGTGTCGGGGAATTACATAACATATTCCGCAACCTAAACCTTAAGGACAAGGTTTCTCTTGAAGCGGAGGGTAATGATAGAGTTTGTTTTACGAATTGGGCCATAATCGAAAGTTTCAATAAACATTCTTCATATGGACGTCCATATAGAATGAGGGGTCCTAGGAAATAGGGAATTAGTGTTAGTAGGATCGTCATAGTAGTGGGTGGCTTCATGTTTGTTAGTAGAGGAGTCAGTGTTTATTTGGGATTTATTATTTTGTTTATTTAAACATATTGCAAGTAATGAAAAGGAGGAGATTTTTGCATTAAGCAAGTTTACGGTTTTCTATTCTTTTTCCTAAAGAGAACAAAATTATATTTGAGCTTTGATTGGAACCTATCAGTTCTTCACAAAAGGAAGAACGGCCCCTTTCTTTCCCGCCTAATGACACGTCGGCAAGTACTGGCTGCCTGATAAGTGTATCAATCGCAGTCCGCTCCCTCTCAAACTCCGCCGGCTTTCGGCCAATTTTACTCAAGTATTTTGATCGGTACTTTTTAGTCGATCGGTAATCTCGTTAACCTAAGCTTGTAAGTCGTGTTCATCGAAAGTTCACAATGAACCAGAGATTATCCTTGAAAATCTCAAAACGCCCTCTTTCTCCCCAAAACATTATACATCTTCATGCCTCATCATCCATGCTCTCGAACATCGCTACTCCGCTCATTTTTTGGAGGCGGCCGCAATTGAGGATGGACATATCGGCAAATAAGAGAGGGCGGCGAAAGGAAGAAGAAAGAGAGAAGCAAAGCAGCCATGAGAGGAGATTGAGGAGAAGCCATGGAAGAAGTTGGTGAATATCGAGTGAGAAAGGGGATTTTGTACCCAGTCAGTAGGCACTAAGAATATATCCAAGGGCTGAGCAATTATTTGCTTTGGTGGTGTGGGTTTCAATGGGGATTGGACTAGCCCCATTAATGGCTTGCACATGTTAAAATTATGATCCGACGGAAGATACGTACAGTGGACAAAGACATGAACAATTTGATAATAAAATTATTATCATATAAAAATTTAAAATTATTTAATAAAGATTATGAACAAGTAACTCAATAGAAAAATGAAATAAAGTCGTTAAACTATATCTTCACAAAATATTAAAGTTATTAATCATAATTAATAGGGGTAGAATCAAGGATTAGATATGATAATGTCTGAGAATAATCATTTGGATAAGTTAAGTCAAATATTTAAAAGTCAAACGCATCCTTATTTTGTTTTTTTGTTTTTCTCATTATTATTATTATTATTATACATATTATTATTGTTGTTGTTGTTGTTGTCATTATTGCCGTTGTTGTCATTATTTATTTTACACCACATCATAGTATTAAGCTTTGTGCCTCACAATTTTGTATAGGACTCAAACCCTAGAACCCTCCCCTTCCTATGTCATCATAAACTCATTTTTTGAAAATAAAAGATTTCACTTATTCAAACTAGTAGTACATTCGATTGAAACAAAGAATCCAATTCGTTAAAAACACAAACAGATGACGCAACATCAAAGTTAATAGCATAATGAAAAGACTCTAAGCCTAGCTTATATTTTTGAAAATTCTATGGTGACTATAATATAAATTATTCATGTTCTGCAGCATACTGGCGATCTTGATTTGATTGGATGTCTCTATCTGATCGAAAATGTTTTGCCGATCCAATCGCCCACATACTAGAAACCCGCTGCAATAAAGATGACAAAAACAAAAACTATTTTACTAAAAAGACGCAAAACACACATCACAACAAAGACAACGACAAAATCTAGAAAAACAATAATACACAACATATTTGTAAGAAAAGACCACTTAGAAAGAAATAGAAAACAAAATATGCAGAGGGGGTGATTTTAGGCAAAGACTAGCCAAAAATCACCCCTCCTTCTTAGCAAAATCAACTAAAACAAAACAGATTGCAACAAAAAACTCAAATCTAACTTTTGGAAATATAAAATCTTTCTATTGGGGTCGAAACGATGCGAAGGAGGACGATCGAGAGGATTAGAATGTGAGGCAGTGGCAAGAGGCGAAGAAGAAACTGTCCACTCTATGTCATCCTAAGCTCTTAACCACTTGAACTACATCTTATTATTATAATAATAATAATAATAATAATAATAATAATTATTATTATTATTATTATTACAATTATAATTATTATTATTATCATTATTATTATTATTATCATCATTATCATTATCATTATTACTATAATTATTATGTTACGATATTGGATTAATAGTCAAAGATTCCCTATTGTAATTCTTTCTTATTACTATTATATTCTTTCCTAGTTTAGAGATATTTCGTATTAGGGGCAACAACTTAATTATAGGAATAGCTTGGATTGTAGGATTCTAATATTTCTCCTATAAATATGTACATGTAAAGATACAGATTTATTATGAATAAAAAATATTCTTCTCTGTTTTACAAGTTGGTATCAGAGCCACAAAACCCTATATCATTCTTCTTTGAATCCTTAAACCATGAGCAAGTCAGATTCTGAAACGTCTGTCGCCAAATCTACCCCCATCATTATTCAACACGAAGGTTCATCATTCAATTCAGGAATTGTATTGAATGAGACCAACTATGATTTATGGTCTAAAATGTTAGAGATGCAAATTGCTGAGAAAGAGAAACTCTCCTTCATTCGTGGGCACACGCCGCCACTTCCAAGGAGAAAGTCAAGGCTATGAAAAGTGGTATTCAGACAATCAAGGTCAAAAGATGGTTGTTGATGTCTATGTCCCCGGAGATTATGAAGAGATACATTCGCTTACCCATCGCACGAGATATTTGGAAAGCTTTGTCTAAAGTTTCCTTTATGATGGAGCGGATGAATTACAGGTTTTTACCTTTTGAACTGCAGGGCTTTCAGCTAAAACAAAATGGAAGACCACTCTCTATATATTATGGAGAACTGACTGAAATCTTCAATGACTTAGATCATCATGATAGGGTGGTCATGGTGGATGAGATAGATATTGCATCCTATCATAAATTTCTTCAGCAACAAAGGGTGCATATCTTTCTCGCTGGATTAGAGGGTGATTTTGAGCAAGTGCGCGGCGAAATCTTGAGGAAGGATCCTATCCCTGAATTAGAAGAGTGTTATGCCCTAGTTCGCCGAGAAGATGTTCGACGTGGGGTGATGAACGAACAACTGGAAAATTCTAAAGCTTCAGCCATGGTGACTCGGAACCGATCTCATCAAAACTGGTCTCCTCAACAACAACAATACCAAAAAAGGCCCATCCATCCCAAGACTACTAATGGTGGCGACAAATCATCATACAAATGCACTCACTGTGATCAAATTGGTCATACAAAAAGTCGATGATATGAACTTGTGGGATATCCGGAATGGTGGGATCATAGTCGTGATTCCCGGAAGAAGAATTCCAAGAAGGCCTCTACTGTTGCAATTGTTGAAACAAAGACGCAGGATGATAGCGTGAAAAGTCCTTTACTATGCCGAATGTGCAGGTAATAGTGGTAAGGTTTTAAATATTTCTACACCTCGTTTCTAATAGTGCATGGACAATTGATTTTGGCAAGGTACGGATCACAAGGACATTTGATCTAGATAAGTTTCACTTAAATCTTCTCACAAATATCTGGCCACGCTAATGGTACTCAATCTCGATTATCGGGGAAGGATCCTTGTCCCTTACTAACACCTTGAATTTAGATTATGTTTTAGTTGTTCCCTCTTTGAATTATAATCTTTTGTCAGTTTATCAAATAACCATTGTCTTATTTTGTGTTGTCATTTTTTGGCCTGAATTTTGTGTATTTAAGGACATCTAGAAAAGGCAAACGATTGGTTGTGGTGTTAGGCGAGGGAAGCTGTATTACTTGGACTTGGTGTCTAAAAGTTCAGATGAGTTGCGTCAAGATGTAAAGATTGGGGGTTTTGGAAAGAAAAAAGGAAACTGAATATGGTTATGGCATCAATGCCTGGGGCATGCTCTTTTCGTTACATGAAGAAATTATTTCAGTTTATTTGCAAACTTTGATGTCTCTAGTTTCCAATGTGATGCAGAACTTGCAAAAAGCCATCAAGCCGCTTTCCATTAACTTTGAACAAAAGTCCAGTTCCTTTTATGATCATACATTATGATGTTTGGGACTCCATCTAAATTCTGCTACTGATGGATCGCGCTGGTTTGTCGCTTTATCGAAGATTGTACCGGGACGACTGGGTATGTTTGGTGAAGTCCAAAAGTGAAGTAAACTTGTTATTTCAAAATTTTCATAAAATGGTTTGTAGTTAGTACAATGCACAGTTCGCCTGCGGACGCCTAAAAACCCGGGGTCCGCTTGACTACCCGCCACCCGCGAATACAAGTGGTGGTCGTTACCCGACTTACTTTAGAAAATCTGGCAGAGTCTCCTTTGCACGGGGAGCTCTACCCAAATACAATACTCAGAATAACCTCGCTTACTGGTCTCAAACAAATTCAATATATGCAATACATCCAATACGCCACTGGGCCCATAAACTAATAATTATAAAAACATATATCACAACTATTCTCCAATTATCTCCCAATAATTCAATGGTCGATTACACTTTCTTTATACAAACACATATTAACATCTACAAGTCTAATACAAAAGTTATGTCCAAAACCATCAAAATCAAGAACTGGCTTCTTCAAAATGAATTGTCTTCTCGAGCGCTCCCTGTACCTGAAATAAGGGGGTCCCACACTGAAAGAGCGCCGCAAAGCCAAGAGGAGAATCGCCCTGCTGGCTACCACCACCTAAGTGTAGCGCAATGCTCCTGGCAAACACACACTCAAGTAAATACATGATCCTACTCTGAATGTCTTCATGATCACCCCATGTCACGAGTCCTCACCGACCAATTGGCCACCCTGCCTGCCATGGCGAGAAAAATAATCATTTTCAAAACAAAACTTTGTTCTTGAAATATACTACCGAAATATTCGGTAAAAAATCATGGGACTACCTCAAGGTGAATTGGTTATGAGCTTCCAAACAAGCCATGGTCCTCATCCGAAATGATCCGTTGGCCCATCTCTCCTAACCCACCTCCGAATATCATCCCGTGAAATTCCTTTCGCAACCATATCCGCTTTACAAAATACCTTGTCATGCACTCACACCTAATTCTAGGTTACCCAGTGCATATGAAAATGCATTATGCCATTTTCAAAATCATTTACACAATATGTCAATATGCATAATTTCAATCAACTACAATTACACGCATGTAATTCAACACATCAATCAACTCCCAAATATGCTCACTTGAGCTAATCGCTATTCCATTTCCAATGGCCTACACCCACAATTATATTCCATATAATTGTACTTATATCAACACAATAAATTTATGTATTAACCTATTAATTTCTTTGATCAATCAACTCCCCAAACTCGCTCACTTGAGCAATTTACAATATCATCTCTTAACCTATCTATTTCCACACATACTAAGCCATTCTTTTCAACAATTTAACCACACAACATAAGGACGGTTTTGGTCCAATTCACACAAACCCGGATCGATTTATCAAATCTCCGAACTTCCAACAAGGTCGCTCCACGGGCAAATTTCCACTTTGTCCAACCCTCGGTTTGCCTCTTTGGAACCGAATTTACTCCATTTCCGGTCTTATAAACACCAAAGCATAATTTATTCGATAAATTATCACAAAAGAACCCATAGCAGTCCGTAACAGTACCCAGATTGCCCAATCGGCTCCTGTACCTTAACACTCCGGTCCCATGTTTTGGGGATTCCGATCAAATGGCCCCTCACTCGCTCAACCAATCGGGAAACATCGAAAAACACTTAAAATGGGGAATAAAACACAAAGTAGGGAGAAACCCCTACCTCTTGGAGTTTGTCAAAACTCGAAAATCCGGGGTCCACGCGTAGCCCCAAGCCTGCTGTAGAACGTTCCTTTTGCTCCAAGCTGAAATCCAACCCATCCGATTTCCGATCTTATATAAGACCTCTCTCTAAAAAGCTCTCAAAGAAATGGCTACTGGATCTCAAAATGTCACCCCCACGTTTTTTTTGACTAATGAAGGATGAAGTAATTATTTCGCTATCTCATCTTCAGCGACTTAAAATTCAAATTCCATAATGACCATTATGTCCCTTTTTTACCAGATTTAATATTCGGCACTACCTCGGCTATCCATTTTCATCATTTCTCTACTCATACCACCTTACGCACATGAGCATATTATATGCGACTTTCATTACATCGAAAAACCGCTTTATCGCACCAAAAGCAACGCCAAAACGCGGTCAACTCCGATCGTCTCTCGAATATTACGAATTTTACGTATAACTAGATTTCATGAGAAGATTCCACCTGCAACCGTTTCATCATCTGAGATTTAGAGAATTAATTACGGATTTTTAATCGAAATTACAATTTTGTAATCAAAATTACGATTTTGCCCTTATTCCAGAATTTGAAATTTCTCGGGTCTTACAGGTTCTCCACAATGATAATGGAGGTGAATATTTGAGCTTTGAATTGAAGAGGTATTTGGAAGCCCATGGAACCATTCATCAAACTACTTGTTCCAATACACCCCCAACAGCATCAATGAAAATCGTCACTTGTTGGAGGTTGTTCGTGCTTCATTGATAGAAGCACATATGCCTTTATCCTATTAGGGACACGCACTTACCTCTACAACATATTTGATCAATTGCATACCTTCCAGCACTATCGATTTCCGGACACCATCCCAAGCTCATCAAGCAATTGTCGCCCAAAGGTCCAAACTTACCACCATGTCTTTGGTCGCGGGTAGCATTTTGTACATCTTCGCCGCCACAGAATAAGTTGACACCTCGAGCATTGCGATGTGTCTTTTGTGGTATGCCGCTTATCGTGCGGTACCGATGCTATCACCTCCAAGCAAACGGTAACGTTTGTTACAATGGATGTAGTTTTTCATGAAGACTCAATGCTAGTTTCCTTTGAGCCTAAACTTCAAGGGGAGCACCTGGAAGAAGTTCAAGCTCTATACTATGATTTTCTGATCTCTATAGAAGGGGAACTCTCTAAACCTAGTAACAATATGAATGGGAATGAAAAGGAACGTCCTGAACTTGGTAATGAGAATGTTGGTGAATTGGATTTGAGTGGTATAAATTTGGACCACATTGCTGATGAACGTGATGAAGACTTAGAAAATGAAGTTATGGATCAACCTCCATCTGAATCTCTCGCACCACAGGTAACTGATGCACCAAACCAATCAGCTGTTGAGGATGGTCCTTCTGTAATGTTTGAACCACCAAGAAAACAACTACCACCGCGTCAAACCAGAAGTATTCCCAAACCCACATATGAACCCGAACTTTCTAGTAAAGTTAAATATCCCATGAGTCACTATGTGTCTAACTATCGCTTGTCCGAACAATCAAATAAGTCATTTGAAATCAATTATCTATCAGATCTATTCCTAAACAAAGCAGCGTGAAGCCTTAGCTGACTCAAGGTGGAAAGCTGCTATGAATGAGGAGATGAAATCCTTGCAAAAGAATGAAACTTGGGAACTTGTTGATCGTCCTCCAGGGAAAAAACCAGTTGGATGTGAGTGGGTTTATACTCTGAAGCACAAAGTAGATGGTACAATTGAATGTTTTAAAGCGAGACTGGTAGCAAAAGGGTACACCCGCAAACCTATATGGAATTTCATTATGACAGATACATTCAGACCGTGAGCTAAAAATCAACACACTATTGTTCTAGTCAGAACCCGGGATTGGCTATTGCAACAATTTGATGAAAAACGCCTTCTCGCATAGCGAGTTGTCCAAGATAGAAGATCTGAGAAAAATTCAAATTTTCCTCAAAATGGTAAATCCGTAATTTCTTACCAAAACTAAATTATTCTGATCTCATGGAAGAAATGGATTTCACCGCTGGAATCGCCTCAGCAAATCTAGCTACCACCAAAATTCGGAGACGGTCGTAATTTCATGTTTTCTGACACCGAGTACTCCGTGCCGAAAACTGGCTCGAGACATGTGATGTGACAAGTCGCCTACTACATGTACTCATATGACACATGTTGCATGATTAGAGAGATGATGGAAATGAACGGCCTAGATTGTGCCAAGTGTCAAAAATCAAGAAAAAGGACATTATGGGAATTATGAGAATGATTTAAATAGGAGAAAAGACAAAAATGCAATAGTGTCAGCCTGAGACAACTACAATATGCTGGTGAACTGGGATGTGCAAGAAAAGTTGAGGTTTTAATTTCTAGAGAGAGGCGCGGCCTTCTCTAGATTTGCGGCCATTTGGACCGTCGGTTCTCGACGGAGAAAGAAGCAAAGTCGATCTACTCGGCAAGGGCTACGCGTGGACATTGATTTGGTGGAGTTCCGACAACTCCAAAAGGTAGGGATCTTTTCCTACTTGGTTTATTCTTTCAAGAGTCATGTTTTGGTTAGGATATTCTCGAGGCTTGATTTAGTCAGTAAATTCGGTCTCAAAACCTTGAACCGAAAAGGGAGAAAATCCCAAATTTAGTACACAAACAAAGACCTGGTGGGTTTCACCGTCTCATGTGAATAGTAACGTGATTTTCTGTGAAAATGTGCTTTGTGCGATTCAAATGAATTGTTTACAGGTTTGCCAATTAGCCCCACGTGAGCTAATTTTGGTGTTATTATGGAAAATTGAATAATAATGATTGTTGTGAGAATTATGTTAATATATGCATGAATTGTATTAGCATAAATTATTTGAATTGGCATAATGTATCTGATATGGACTGGGCACTTAGAATATTAAGTGTGAGTGCATGACATTAAATGAAACAAAAATGAAAATGTTTGTGAAAGGAATTTCGACGGAAGATTTTCCGGAGAATTGTGTTGGGAGATTGTCAAGCAATTCACATCAGAGGGGCCCATGAGTTGTTTCGGAGGGTTATCCAAATTGCATTCGCCTTGAGGGTCGTCTAACATTTACCAATCCCCAGAGTGTGCTTTCAAGAACAAATAGCTTTTGCTTGAAAACTGATTATTTTACTGCATTGCTTAGGTACAAGTGTGAGAGAGTCGGTGAGGACTCGTACATGTGTATGGCATGTAGACATTCGAGTAGGTTCAAGTGAAAATTGCTTGAATGTGATTGCTCACATGACATGTGCACTTAGCGGAGTAACCCAGGTAGGAAATTATCTCTACTGGGCTTTGCTCACCCTGTCGAGGGATCACCATTTCAGGTACAGGGAGTGTGCACGAGGACGGCGCTCGCTAGAGGCCGCGTTTTAGAAGAAAGCCATATTATGGCTTTGGTATTGATTTTATATAACATGTATTATAATTTTAAATTTTAATATATGTTGAATTAAGAGTAATGTAAAAACTCTTGAACCATGTAATATATTTGGATGGGATATATTTTGTGGGTATTAATGCAGGGGCCCAAGTGACCATTATTTTACACGCACGTGACCCCGTGGTCATTGTAAACCGTTTAGACAAAGCATTTGGGTAGAGCCTGTACAAAGGAGACTCTGCCCGATTTTCATGAGTGGTGTCAGTTACCCAACATCCACGAATATTCCACGGGTTGACGTCGTCAACTGACCCTCGGTTTTGGGGCCACGTAAGAAGTACATGGATTTGCTACCGTGGTGCACATGATACCAAGTGTATCATTTCGGGAAGTGTGCAAAGTAAAGAAATCATTGTACTGGCTAAAAACAATCTCCTCGAGAGCATGGTTTGAAGGTTCACGGTCCACGAGGTCTTTTTGGCTACCATCGAGTAATTCAGACCACACTTTATTCTTGAAAAACAGCAGTAAGATCACCGCCTATTGTGTATGTTGATGACATGGTGGTTACAGAAATGACCCCGATGAAAGGAAGGTTTACATGTAACGCCCGTCCCGAAGAGTGTATGCAAGACATGAAACTGTAGCGTATACGAGCACCAAGTGCTAATAGTATTTTTCTTTCGAAGTTATATATGAAATGATAAATTTATGAACCCGGAATTGTTGTAATAGAACAAGGGTAAAATTGTAAATTCCCAAAAATGATATGAAAACCATAATTTGAGAAGATGAGATGCCAAAAATAAAAAATTTTCAAAAGTTGATGTGCAAATCTTGAGAGATGGAGAACTAACTTATAATTAAGTCAAAAATGGGATTATAAAAGGAGAGATGAGACAAACCAATGTCTCATTTGGTCTCAAAAGGCTAGGGCTTCACGTTTTGGTGAGAAAAGAAGAGGAAGGAGAGGAAGAAAAGGAAGAAGAAGGAGGAGAAGAAGAAGAAGATCAAAAAGGTATGTTTTTGTGTTGAAATCATGGGTATTGTGGATTCCTAAGGTTTTGGTTTGGAGATTAGTTTCTTCTTTTCTAGGGTTTTGTGGAAGAGATCACCCAAACCCTAGATTTGTTGAGGTTATAGGGAAAACCCTAGTTGGTAACAAACATGGAATCATCATAATTATATGGTTTTATATAGAATTGGTGGACCTTTGGTTGAATTCATAAGATTTTCACCTAGGGTTTTGTGGTATGAGGTTCCAAACCACCAATACAAGTATTATGGAGTTGTTTTTGGATGAATTCCATGATGATTTTTGAGTTATTATGGGTTAGAGAAGTGGTATGAAGATAATTGGTACCAAAGAGGGCAAAAAGAAACATTTCTGGGCAAAAAATTTCGAGGTGGTATCTGCATTCTGGGCATCGATACAAGTGCACTCGGTACGCCCACCGTATCCAAATCGGTACCGGACCGATCGAGCTGGGCATTCGCACCACAAAGGCCCAAAAATGCTAGATTGTTGTATTTTCGCATATTTAAGCTTAAAATCATGCACTGATAGTATAGGAACCTTATTAAATGATTAAGAAATGTTCAAAAAGGATTGGAACTCAATGAAAAACGTAGCGTACCTCGCCGCCGAGGCAAAGCTGCATTGAGTGTGACTAAGTGCTATGAAGTACGTTAACTTTACTTTATACGTAGGCAATTAATGTGTTCGCCCTATTCGTTGGAGTGTGTAGGCTAAAAGCAAAGGCGGGAAAATCAGGAATCGTGCCTCAAGTTTGGGTAGGGCGTAAAAGGTGAGTGTTCTAAACCTATTTTTCAAATACTAGTGTATTATTATTATAAACTATTTCACACTGGTATTTAAATGGTTTTGATTGTAAACCATGTTTGAAAAGCAAGCAATGAGTTTAGCAAGCCAGCAAATGGTTTCGAATTATCAAACCATATTCAAAGCAAACAATGGTTTTGAATTATTAAACCATGTTTCAAAGAGCAAGCAAGCAAGCAAGTAAAAAGAATATTTTCGAAAGCAGGCCTAACTAAAATCCCTAGTTTTAAGCAAGCATACCGGTCAGAGGTATTCCGTACGTGCACGGTGGTGTTAGGATATCATTCATGCATTTTAGATTTGCCTGGTCAGCAAACTTAGGTCATGCATCATGGCATTTAAAGGAGACCGTGGCACGTACAGGAGTATATAAGGTTAACGCGTTAACTAAATTATGGTGATGGCAACCCAGGTCAATTCCACCATATTTACCGGAAAAGGTGGAGTGAAGTATGCCCAGGCCCTTCCACCTAGGTGAGCTTTAATCTAGGTCCGCCACCGGCACGCCGATGCCCGTGATCCCGCTGCTCACTAGTAAGGTACGCCAGCGTAAAAGGCCTCCAATGGCTGATGATTTATAAGCATGTTTATATAGTTTTGAAAATCAACCATCGGCGAACATCGTCAGAGCCTGTGTTCCCATGTTTGTTTTAAGTAAAACAATTTGAGCCTGTGCCCTGCTTATTTTAAAGCATGCGGTTGAGCAAAGTAAAGTTTTATAAACTTTTAAAGCAAGAGATTTGAGAAAATTTTTAGAAACTTTTTAAGAGGTTTATAAAAAGTTTTTATAAACTTTTAAAGAAAAGCAAAGTAAAGTAAGCAAGCAAGAGATTTGAGAAAAGTTTTAGAAACTTTTAAAACAAAGCAAAGCTAAGCAAGCAAGCAAGCAAGGCTTCTGGAAAATATCTTGTAAAAGAGAGTTTTACAGCTTTGAGATGTTTTCCGAAATAGCAAAACCTTTTATAAAGCATACACTCACCAAGCTCGTTTTGCTCATTATTTTGTGTTTTAAAAACTATTTTCCGTGCATTGTGCACTCAACGCCGGAGCAGACAAGATCGCGACTTTGTATCGCTGTCGTAATTAATAATATTTTGTAAGGATATACTTTGAATTTGTATAATGGAGTATATGTATGTACATAGTGTAGTTGTGAAAATGTATTGAGCCTGAGGCTCTATTGAAAGAATATTGTTGGTTGCCATATTAGGAAAAAGTGTAAATTGTGTAAACATGAATTGGAACTTGTCCTTATTGTAGCTAATATGATGTCGAGAATTTACCAAACCATAAATTGGAAAAAGGAAAAATTTTTACAGGAGTTTTCAGCAAGCAATACGGCTTCGCTTCATAGGATTTTCTAGTCGTTAGAGGTAACGATTGGGGATTTCTGTGGAGTGGTCGGCACACCTGCCGCTAGTAGGAGGTGGGGGTGTGTCACTACAAAGTTACTTGTCAAGCGAATTCAAAATGAAAGACCTCGGTCACTTGAAATATTTTCTTGGGATCAAAGTGTCTTGATCTGATAAAGGGATTTTCTTGTCTCAAAGAAAATATGCTTTAGATTTGTTAGTGTGAATCGGTATGTCGCATGTCAACCGTACCGATACACCAAGAAGAAGGATTGAAGTTATGTGTTGAGACTAATCAGGTTCCTGTTGATAAAGGGAGATATCAGAGGCTTGTTGGAAGATTGATGTACTTAGTCCACACTAGGCCAGATCTTGCCTATGCATTGAGTATTGTTAGCAAGTTTATGCATAATCCTGGAGAACAACATATGAATTCAGTTATGTGCATTTTAAGGTATCTGAAGTTCGCTCTTGGAAAGGGTATTTTGTTCACTAAAAATGGATTGCTGTATGTGGATGCATATAGCGATGTTGACTGGCTAGAGTAATAGATGACAAGATTTATCTACTTGGGATATTTCACCTTGTAGGTGGTAATCTCATACATGGAGAAGCAAGAAGCGTAATGCGCGTTTCAATGCCTGCCGAAGAGGCTGAATTTAGGGGTATGACACTTGGAATATGTGAAGCATTGTGGCTAAGACTTCTATTGATGGATTTGGGCTATTTGCCTAGGCAACCGATTCTGCTTTATTGTGACAATAAAGCAACATGTGATATTGCTCATAATTAGGTACAACATGATCATCATTAAGGAGAAATTGGATGAGAAAATTGTCGAGTTGCCTAAGATTCGATCCGAAGATCAATTGGCTGATATCCTCACCAAAGCTATTTTAAGTCGAGTGTTCTCAGTTTTGGGCAGCAGCATGTGACATCTATACACCAACTTGAGGGGGAGTAAGGTCAAGGATATCGATTAATAGTCAAAGATCTCTCTATATCAGAATTCTTTCCTATTACTATTATATTCTTTCCTAGTTTAGAGATATTTCATAGGCAAATAACTTAATTATGATATTGATTAATAGTCAAATATTCTCTATTGTAATTATTTCCTATTACTATTATATTCTTTCCTAGTTTAAAGATATTGTAAGACCCGAGAAATTTCAATTTCTGGAAAAAGGCAAAATCGTAATTTTGGTTACGAAATTATAATTTCGGTTAAAAAGATCTGTAATTTATTCTCTAGATCTCGGATGACGAAACAGATTTCACCGGCTGGGAATCGTCTCACGAATCTAATTAGCACGCAAAATTTCGTTTAATTCAGACACAGTTCTACATCGCTGAGGCATCGCACCCGGTGTCAGAAAAGATTTTTCGATGCTGACTTAAAGTCAAGATATAACACGTACTCATGTGCCATAAGTGGTATGAGTAGATAAATGATGAAAATGACGTCGATAGTGTCAATGTCAAACCGGTTTAAGGGACGATTGGGGAATTAATTAAATTATTGTTGGATAATAAGACAAAGGCAAATAGTGCCTTTCTCCAATTAAACAAAGCCAAACGTGGGGAGCAAAATTTGGAGATGCAAGAGCTGAATTTTGGGGAGATTTTTTAGAGAGAGAGAGCACTTCTCTAGATTACTCCGCGATCCGACCGGCCTACCTTCGGGACAAGAAGTGAGTCATTTACTACTGAGCGAGTCACAGGCACCGGATTTAGAGTTTCTCAAACCTCTTGAGGTAGGGTTTCTCCCTACTTGGGTTTTATTCCTTCTTTAAGTACTTTACGAATGTTTGAGTCGAGTGAGGCCGTGAGGGGCCGTCTGATCGGTCCCAAACCTTGGGACCGAATTGATGTGAATTTTTGAACAACCATTGGTGCAGCCGTGACTGCCACGGCTGATGGGTTTTTCTAAGTTTGGAAATATTGAAATAAATCATGCTTTGATTGAAATTGGTCGGGAATGGCCGTGAAATGCGGGTTCACAGGGTGAACCGATGAATTGTGAATTTTCGGGAATAGTAATCGAGGGTTTCACTATTCCTCAAACAAGTTCTCAAAATATATTTTTAGAAAATATGTTTGGTCGAGTGATTTAAATTAAATTTCTGTTTGATCATTAGCCCAAGTGAGCTAATTTTGATGTTTGAAATGATAATTACATGACATAATTGTGTGATTGATATTATGTGGATATGTGCATGTTTTACATATTTGTATGTGATTGGGATCAGATTGAATTGGCATACATGCATTCCGTATGGACTGAACATCCTAGGACTATAGAGTGAGTGCATGAGATCTAGAGAAAACGGGTTCAGAGGGTTGTCTAAAATATTAATTATCTGAGGGTAGTCCAAATTAAAATATTAATCGCTCTGAGCGCCCACCTGATATTCATCGGAGGGTAGTCCACAAACAAATAATATATCAATCGTCGGAGCGGCCCAATTGATATATACACATCGAAGGGTTGTCCACAAACAAAAAAATAATATATCAATCGTCAGAGCGGCCCAATTGATATATACACATCGGAGGGTTTTCCACAAACAAACAAAATAATAATTTTCATACGAGGCTTAGGCGAGTGTGAAGGAGTCGGTGAGGACTCGGGATCTGAGTTGGTCATGAAGACATTCAAGTAGGATCATGCATTTGCTTGAATGTGTTTTCATTGGAACATTGCACTCCGCACTTAGGGTAGAGTAGCCCACTTAGGGCGATTCCACTACTAAGCATTAGTTCACCCTGTCGAGGGATATTATTTTACTGGTACAGGGAGTGTGCGAGGGGACGGCTCGTCCTAGAGACAGAGGATTAGAAGAAAGCCGGGTTGTGGCTTTGATGTATACATGTATTAGAACTTTTAAGTTTAATGTATGTATTGTATAAGAGTAAAAACATATTAACTCTTGTAACTATTGGGTATATAGTTGGATTCATAGTCACATGTATATCGAAAGTATTGTTTACGGGCCCAAATGGTCGCTTTTAAATCATAAATCGTTATATCGACTATTTGGGGACAGTTTATGTAGGTTCAGATTTGCAGAGCCTCGTACAAAGGAGACTCGCCCGATTTTCGTGGAAAATGTCATCACCCGACATTCATGAGCATTCCGTTGGTCGACAGTAGTCAACCCGACTCGGGATTCGGGCGCCACAAATTGGTATTGTGAGCTTAGGCATACGAATACCTAGGGAGCTCAATTGGGGGTATCCATCACCACTAGGTGTGGTTCGATGCCAGTATAGGTATGAGATTACCTAGGAAAATCACTGACAAAAACTAGGACACGTTACGCACGTATGTTTATGGTTGTAGATTGTTGATTATTGTGTGTATGGTATGCTTACCGTGTTGTGTGATGAGATCGATTATGTGTGCTTGGTGATTAGCACATGGATGTGTAGAAAATATTTTAGAAAATATTTTGAGTTTTACAGTGAGTAAAACTGAAAAAGGAAACTAAATGAAATAAATTATGTTCAATTTATTTGGTTTGTAGGATAATGAGATTTTAATAAAATTTTAAGGTTGAACACTAGGTTTAGTATTGATCAAGAGGTTTGGGGAGTATTTTAGACAAAATGTCCAAAGTTAAAGAAAAAAATGAGGTGAAGAAAATAATTTTCTAAGGTTTTACCATGTGTAAAACTCAAGAATTGATTAAAATAAATTTTAAAAAAATTTATTCGAAAGACTCGAAAATGAAAAAAAAGATATATATATATATATATATATTTTTTTATTTATTTATTTTTGCATTTCCAAGAAATGGGAAGAAATGGAAAAAGGTGAAGAAAATAAATTTTTATAAGTTTATTTTGGTATAATCGGAGAATGGTAATCAAATAAATAAACTTTACTAAGTTTGTTTGATATTGATAATAATGAAAAAAAACATGGATATGTTTTTGGGTGTTTCCAATAGCTGAAAAAAAAAACGAAAAAAAAAGAATTTAAATATTTAATAAAATAAAATAAAATCAAATCAAATTAGACAAAATTTTCGAAAAATAAAATTTTCAAAAAATGAAATTTTCGAAAATGAAATTTTTGTTGAAAACAATATTTTAAATGTAAAATAGATTGCCTTGCATTACCTGTAAATGCAAGGACAATGAGTATACACTGGTTTATGTGTATGATTAGTGTCTCGGCCGTATTTATGCCTTAGAGATACTTCAGACAGATTTAACCGTCAGTGTTAATTGGGTAGATGGCTAGTCGGCGACGGCGTGACGTAGAGCATGGCCCACGCATCGGTCAGCACCACCGTTTGATCAACAGCTTTACCGAGGTCGTAGGTATTACAAAGAATGTTATCGCATTACGCGGCATAAGAAAGGTGACAGAAGATCCCCAGTAACCTCCGAGGCTTAGTGGTGATCATCCTCCGATATCTGGCTGTGGAGATCCGGCTATGGCGTACCATCGTCTCATGCATCGAGCGCCGTTAGAGTTATGGCATTTCCGACGCCACCCGGACACTGTACCGCTCCGCCGGCAGGCGCGAGGCCCAGGTATGACGAGACGGGCGAGGGCTTCAGAGACTTGCAGGCTTACACGGGCGCAGTTCGGTGAGCCGCTTATGGCAAGTATTTTCCAGAGATGTTAAACATGCCAAGGCTCGAGTTCCTGTAGCCGAGGCAGGAGCGATGACAACATGGACTACATGGCTAGATTCACGTATGTTAGCCGTATTCGTTGATGACTACGCTGCCACAG
The DNA here is from genome assembly GCA_016808115.1 of Tetrastigma voinierianum. Taxonomy (NCBI): domain Eukaryota; kingdom Viridiplantae; phylum Streptophyta; class Magnoliopsida; order Vitales; family Vitaceae; genus Tetrastigma; species Tetrastigma voinierianum. The sequence goes on along the minus strand of JAEQBH010005515.1, from coordinate 273,068 downwards.
ACTGAAGCTGTTAGGAGATTCGAGAATGGACCAAGTTGTCCATTCCTCGTGCTTAATTGTAGGATTACGCCACAGGATATGGATTCTGAAGGTCAGGGACGACCGACTCCATAGAGAGCAGATGATGATGCCCAGAGCACTCCTGGATGCGGGTGCTAGTAGCAAGAGGAAGGACAATGGGGTCTTCTTCCACTGTAAAAGAAAGAGCTTAGTCTCGCGAGGTCCCAGTCGCGGCCATCCAAGTTAGGGATGATGAGAGTTGCCTACGTAGCGGGATGATGGTGTGCTACCATTGTCGCCAGCTCGACATTACGGTGAGGGATCATTTCTGAGACGTGGATCCTGTGGTTTTAGACGCTGACACCCCGCCGCAGCGTGACGTAGAGGATACGCACATTCCTCCACAACACGCACAAGCCGAGGGGGGCCGGGCCTCGCTTCGTGGAGCTACACGGGGGGCATCTCCCATTTCACAGTGTGCCCGAGAGGCGACAGGCGGGCAGAGGCAGAGGACGAGGCCCACAAAGTGTGGACATCGTGGGTTCAAGGGCGTGTCTACGCCATCACACCAGGCCAGCCAAGATCACCCGCTATACGTGGTACGCTTTTATATCTCACATGTGGGCTAGGAGTGTTATTTGATTCGTGCTTCGCATTCATTCATCGCCGTGATCGGGGCCAGATCAGAGTCAGCTTAGAGGCTGAGACCTTAGAGAGCAGCTTGTAATGTGAGTTCTCCTAGGGATTAAGAATAGGGATGATATGTTGAGGTTATGAGTTGAGATCTCGGACCCACCACGTGGACCTCGTGATCATGGACATGTTAAAGTCTCGATGTCATCCCTGGGATGCATCGTACGACACCACAGTACGTTATCGATCGCGAGCGCAGAGGCTACCGCCACACGCTAGACGGCACTCGTGTGGTGTTTCAGGGAGACAAGCATGACAATTTTCCCCATACAATATATGAGTCCAAGTGTCAGGACGCAGCTGCTGGGCCAGTGTCTACTCTAGAGGACTGTTTTGGCACTGCACTAGGATCTACCTCGAGTGGCTCATGAGTATGCTTGGATGTTCTTCCAGATGAACTTAATTGACTACTCCACATAGGATGCAGACCCGGTATTGGAGTTACACTCCCTGGCATTTCACCCATCCTATGACTCCGCATAGGATGGCACCAGCTTGAGCTGCGTGAACTCAGAAGTTCAGCTAAGGGCCACTGGACAAGGGGGTTATGCGCATCGAGCATCACCACGGGGCGCTCCTGCTCTGTTTCATAAGAAGAAGGACAAGACCCTTGATCGTGCATTGATTAATGATATTGAACTGTTACTTATCAAGAATCGTACTCCATTATCGAGGATTGACGATTTGTTTGATCGCTGAGAGGAGCAATCTAGTCTACTTCAAGATGCACCTTCGCACCGTTACCATCACCGAGGGTTAGGGGATACGTATATCCCTAAGACAACGCTAGGACGCGGTATGGGCACTTTGAGTTTACGGTGATGCCCTTCGGATTAACGAATGCGCCAGCAGCATTCATGGATCTCATGCATAGGATATTCCAACCCTATTTAGTTCAGTTTGTCGTAGTCTTCGGGGATGACATCTGACCTACTCCCAATGTGAGGGAGCATGAGATCACTTGAGGATCGCTTTACGCTTGTTGAGAGACCATCACCAGACGCTTAAGTTCGCAAGTGCGAGTTCCGTTTCATCGAGGTGATTTTTGGGACATGTGGTGTCAAGACGAGTATCGTCGACCGTATAAGGTCGAGGCAAGGATGAAAGCCGGGAGAGTCAAGTCGCCTTCGAGATACGTAGTTTCGATTGGCTGGGTATTACAGGAGATTCATTAAGGATTTCTCCTGTGATAGCAAAGATTCTTACACTAGGTTGACCCTAAGGAGCACAAGTTTGAGTGGGATGACCGATGAGAGGAGGCATTCCAGAGTCAAGAGTGAGACTTACTTTACCTCCCATCTCGTAGTTCGATAAGGGACAGGTATACAAGGTATTGTGATGCCTCGAGGGCCTGATTCAGATGTTTGATGCAAACTGGGAGGGTAGTAGCTTATGGTTCTCGGCCGCCTGAAGAATCACGAGCGCACTACTCCATACACGACATGGAGTTGGCAGCCGTAGTCTTCGCCTTGAAGATCTGGCGCGCCACTACTTATACGAGAGAGTTCGAGGTGTACTCGCACTACAAAAGTCCGCGTATATTCACGCAGCCGACCTCAATAAGGAGGTAACACAGATGGATGGAGTTCCTAGAGGATTATGACTTCACTTTGCATTACCATCCTAGTAAAGCAAATGTCGTGGTCATACCGCCTAAGTCACGATGAAAGGCCAAGGTATAGCTTCTGGGAGTCGTATGCTCAGGATCAGACTGGGATACAAAGATGTCGATCGCACACAAAGGCACCTTGGGGTGTTTAGTGGCTACACCGTCTCTATTGAGCAGAGTGATTGAGTCCTAGTGGCAGACGCAGAGATAGTGTCCATCAGGGACCGGGTACACTCAGGTACGGGTGACGAGGGTTGGACCGTTCACATAGATGGTAGTCTTCGATATAGGATGTGCAAAGGGGTTCCCAAATAATCGATTCGAGAGAGGAGATTCTCAAGGAGTTTCAACGTTTCCTCGCTTGTATTAGAGTCCGTGTGGCACGAAGATGTACCAGATCTTCGCCGCGCACTATTTGAGTTGGATGAAGAGACATCGAGGGGGGACTGAACAATAGCGTCTCATGTGTCGCCAGGTTAAGGTCGAAAGTACCGTAGCCAATGCGGCTATCACCATCGGAGGTGGCCGAAAGGGAAGTGGGAGCACGCCACGATGGACTTTGTGACCCACTTGCCACGGACGCCAGCAGGCTACGACGCAGCATGGGTGATAGTGGATCGGCTCAAGCACGGTCGGCATTACTTTTCTCTGCGCGGATGACCTTCGCCTCGAGAGATTTCACTGGCTTGCATTCGAGATAGTCCAGCTACATGGAGTACCAGTATCCATAGTGTCGGATAGGGACCCGAGGTTTACGACGCACTTTTGGAAGAGTTTCCAAAAGGCTATGGGCACACGGCTGACGATGAGTACAGCTTTCCACCCTCAGACAGATGGTCAGTCTGAGAGGACTATACAGGTGTTAGAGGACATGCTACGAGCGTGTGTCCTGGATCATAAGGGTACTGAAGAGCATTCTGTTCTAGTGGAATTCCGCCTACAACAACAGCGATCGTGCGAGTATACAAATGGCACCGTATGAGGCACTATATGGGAGGCCATGCAGGTCACCGTTATGTTGAACGAAAGGGAGCAGAAGCCCATCACTAAATTCCGATATGATTAGGAGACACCTCCAGAAGGCGAAGCTTGATACGACAAATGCCTTCTCACCGCCAGCCGGTAGAAGAGCTATGTAGATGTGCGATGTCGACCCTTAGAGTTCGAGGTCAGGGATCATGCCTTCAAGGTGATGCCTAAGAGGGAGGGTCGCCCTAAGAAGTGGGAAGCACGCGAGGTTTATTAGACCTTTCGAGATACCGAGGATAGGCACCGTGAAGACCGTTGGCGTTTACCGCCAAAGATGTCAAAATCCACGAGGCATTTCACGCCTCCATGTTCGGAAATATACCCGCATCCAAACATGTGGTGGATCAGCGATCGAGGTTGACACGATGGGACCTTCGATGGTGGACCAGCAGGCATTAGTCATACCGCGGACGTTTTGCGACAAGACCGTGAGGCTGGGTGAAGGTACCATGGAGGTACTATATGGAGGAGTCCACGCGGGAGCGAGGACACGACATGCTGCCACCTATCCTTCTGCTTAGGGATGAAGGTATCGGGTTTAGTTGTTTAAGATTTAAATGACTGCTTACATGTATGGTAGAGTGCACGTTGCATATGCATGTGATTGATTGTAATTGTCCTGAATTTCGGGATGAAATTCCTTTTAAGGAGGGGAGAATGTAAGACCCGAGAAATTTCAATTTCTGCAAAAAAGGCAAAATCGTAATTTTGGTTACAAAATTATAATTTCGGTTAAAAAATCCATAATTTATTCTCTAGATTCGATGACTAAACTGGATTTCACTGGCTGGAATCGCCACAAATCTAGCTAGCACATAAATACAATTCCTAGACAATCACTTACATGTTTTTCGAGGCATAGCCGTCGGTGTCAGAAAATATTTTCGATGCAACGAAAGTCACATACAACACGTACTCACGCGCTAAGTATGAGTAGATAAATGATGAAAACGGATGAATGGATAGTGCCGAATGTCAAAACCGGTGCGAAGCGGACGATGGGGAATTAACAATGGTTGTTGATAATAAGACAAAAGGCAATAAAGGCTCTTCTCCAAATTAAAAACAAGCCAAAATGTGGGGAGCAAAATTCGAGATGCAAGAGTCGAATTTTGGGAGATTTAAGAGAGAGCACTTCTCTCTAGATTATCTGGGCGATCTCGACCGTCGTGCGCCTTCTTATTAGCATGAAATTGCTTCTATCACGGAATAGCTTCAGGTATCGGATTTCCAGGAGTTTCAAACTCCTCGGTGCAAAGGGTTTCTCCCTACTTTGGGTTTTATTCCTTCTTAAGTACTTTACGAATGTTTGAGCCGAGTGGGAGGCCGTGAGGGGCTGCCTGGACGGCCCCAAACCTTGGGATCGACCGAGGAATTTTGAACAATCCATGGTGTAAAATGTTGATCGCCACGGCTGACGGGTTTTTCTAAGTTTGGAAATATTGGAAATAAATCATGCTTTGATTGAAATTAAATAAATGGTCATGGAATGCGGGTCTCGCTGCAGGAACCGATGAATTCGTACTGGGAATAGTAAATTGGTGGTTTCACTATTCCCTAACAAGTTGTTCTCAAAATATATTTTTCGTGGAAAATATGCTCAATGAAAGGATTTAAAATTAAATTGTCGTGTTTGATCATTAGCCCAAGTGAGCCAATTTTGATGTTTGGAATGATAATTACATGACATAATTGTGTGATTGGATATTATGTGGATATGTGCATGTTTACGTATTTGCATGATTAATCGTATTTGAATCGCATATGCATTCCATATGCACTGGAACATCCTGTGACTATGTGGAGGAGTGCATGAGATGAGTTCAGAGAAACGAACGAGGGTTGTCTAAATATATTAATTATCTGAAAGTGTAGTCCAAATTAAAAATATCAATCGCTCTGAGCGCCCACCTGATATTCACTGAGGGTAGTCCACAAACAAATAATATATCAATCGTCGGAGCGGCCCAATTGATATATACACATTGAAGGGTTGTCCACAAACAAACAAATAATATATCAATCGTCGGAGCGGGCCAATTGATATATACACATCGGAGGGTTGTCCACAAACAAACAAAATAATAATTTTCATATGAGGCTTAGGCGAATGAAGGGAGCCTGCGGAGGACTCTGATCCGAGTTGGTCATGTAGACATTCAAGTAGTGATCATGCATTTTCTGAATGTGTTTTCATTGAACATTGCACCGCACTTAGGTGGTGAGTAGCCCACTTAGGGCGACATTCCACCATCGAGCATTAGCTCACCCCGTCGAGGGATACATTTTACGTGCATGTGAGCGTGCGAGGGACTACGTCCTGTAGACAGAGATCAGGGAAGGTTTGCCGGGCTTTGATGTATACATGTATTAGAACTTTTAAGTTTAATGTATGCATTGTATAAGAGTAAAACACATTAACTCTTGTAACTATTGGGTATATAGCTGATCCATAGCTGCATGTATATCGGTATTGCTTATGGCCCAAGTGGGCCGCTTTAAATCATAAACTGCTATATCGGGACTATCTGGGGACAGGTTTATGTGTCTCCGTATTTAGGTAGAGCTCCCCGCACAAAGGAGAGACTTCCCGCCCTCGATTGCGGAAACGCCGTCAAATTCGACATTCACGAGTATTCCACGGGTTGACGGGTAGTCAACATTAGTGGACCCATAATTGTGTATAATTTCTGAATAATATATTGATTTTATCTAAATCATAATATGAAAGGCTTGGATATATTAATCATGATATGCATATTATGATTATTATTAGCAATTGTCAAAGGACTGATTATAATAATTATAAGGCTTTTGACTTAATGATTATCATGCTCAAAAAAATTGGTATCGTGAGCGCCAGATTGGGATGCAAGACCTGTGATTTGATAGTCGGGCGACCGTAGAAGATTAGTACCTAAGAAGGGATTCGCGAAAACACGTGATGCAACTTTTTAGAAGAAAAACATAAGATTGCAAACTAAGAAATTTAGAAATGTTTCGAATCGAATTTATTAACCGAACGGATTTATACTCAAATAAGATTAATAGAATACAATGAAACCACTTTGAGAATACTAACTCAAACTTTAGTCATCACAGACCGAATATGGAAATCATTTAATGAATGATCATGAAGATGAAGATTGAACCAGAAATAATTCTACCTTATGAAGATTTTATCTGATTAGCATAATGAGATTATTAAAAGTTTAAAAGATTATACGTAACACTCAGAAATATTACGATCCATGATTAGGGAAATACAGATTAGTTTAGAAGATTTAAAGCGAAAAATGTTGGAATTAGAAGAACCTTATTCTACCTTTGAACAAGGGAAAGGATTTTCCAAAGAAGACATAAGTAGGATTTTTAAGAAAAAATGACAATAATATTTATAGTCAGAAATTCAGATTCAGTCTATATTATGATTATTGATTTATATAGATTTAGATTTGACAGAGAAAACGTAGATTGGACACCCAATATAATTTATTTATATTGTACATAAATAATTGAGGAAATAGATTATCCAGAAGATTGTTCTGAAGAATATGATTATGAACCAATGGATATAGACAATTACTATTCGCATCAGAATACTGCTCAAGGAGACGACAATGGATTTAACATTTGCTTCGGATAGTGACCTAGAGATTTTTAGTAAAACCTTTGAAAAACTAAACATCCCAAAATATAATTTAAAAATGGAAGAAAACCTACCGATTGGAGGCTTCAACCCCAATTCAACCCCCGTAGAAACTACCGTAATGGACATTCCCCGAATCCTCCAACGCTGCAAGATTTAGACTAGGTATACCGTAACACCAACCGCCAGGAAATGTACCCTATGTTCATGAACTGCAAAACAAGAATTTGATTCTACCAATGGATCGATTGAGACCGTAAGGAATAAATCCGCTTGAATATATCTAGATTTGGATTGTAATCCAGATATCTCTTCTACTCTGTATTGTGGGAACATCTCGATTAGCGTTATGTAAACAGAATGTCTTTAGAAGACGGAAAAAGATATATAGGAATGGCAATGATTAAATCTACTTCTCAGTATTGGAAAATTTTAAGAACATAAACAAAAGAAGCAGCTTTATTTGGTGATAATATAAATGACATTGTAACTAAGGTTATACACCTTTTAAGGATTGAATTCCTCGGAGAAGGATATATTGATAGAGATTCTCCGCAGTATGCGGAAAAATATGTTCATGCCTTGTTAAAATTAGAATTAAACGATATCTGTCTACTAGACAAATACATTTGTGTCTTTCAAGATTATTATTACCATATATATGGAAAGATTGGCACGTATACCATACCTAAACATGTTTTTATCAAGATTCCGTATCCATGGGGGATCTCGCACTAATTGTGATTATCCATTTGTAAATTCGACACTTTGGGTGAAGAAGAATTTCATTCCTAAGAAAGCTTGGCTTAATGGTGTCATCACATATCCGATTAAGAAAGCCAAAATGATTAGAAAGAAAATGTTCTTGTTGTGTAGGCAATAATCCGACATTATAATAGAGACTGAAAACCTTATATTCCCAAACAAAAGAAAATAAATAAAAGATTTCCTAATAGATTCCCAAACAGGTATCCAAATAGATTCCCAAATAGCTTTGGAAGAAGAAGATTTTTTGTAAGAAGAAGACCTGGATATTTTAGAAGAAATTGGAATAACAATCCGATTAGAAGAAGAACGATTTATAAGAAAAATCCTAAGCAAGCAAAGGAATGTAGGTGCTATGCTTGCAATCAGATTGGACATTATGCAAATGAATGTCCGAATAAATTCAATAAGAAGAAAATTGAGATAGACGATGATATTGAAAAAATGATTAGTCAAGAAGATTTTATTCAAGTTAAAAGACTTGAAGATTTGGATGATCTACAATCAGGAGATTCAGTTTATGAAACTGATTCTGAAACAGATTATGATAATTCTGAAGATTTAGATTATTCTGAAGAAGATGAGTGAAATTATTGACAATCAAGTAATTGAAAATTTAGGAGATTTTTCTCAAGATATTTTATTTGACAGTCAACTGTTTAAAAAGATTAAAAAAGTCGTGATAACAAGATAACCGAATACTCGTGGATTCAATAGAAAACTATGGGAAAAAATTCGGATTGAGAAAAATATAATGTATTATGGCTCTGCTCAAAAGAAAAAGCTTTAAATATTGAGGTAACTTCCAATAAGATTGAAATTCCCTTGTTAGAAAAAAGGGAGTTGATTCAAAGGATCTCAAAGATTAATGAAAAAGATCGATGTAAGATTAGATGGATTTATATTGGATCTATACAAATGATTATTAGTGCAACTTTTCAGAGAATGATAATTCTATAGATTTCAAGACTATTAGATAATAGGATTATAAATCAAAAAGAAGCAATTTTAGGAATTATCAGAGGAAATCTTAAGTATCAAAAATTGATTTTAATATTTATCCAAAAATATCCTATAATCTTGCAGATAAAGATTTTGATAGAACTCTAAGTTTGATTCAGGATTTTAAGAGACAAGATTTACGAGAGAAGGTAACAAACCTACTCTATAACCTATAAGATCAAGGCATGCTTTATCAAACACACATCACATTGAATATTTTGCCCAAAAGGACTATATAGATTTACCACTATTATTTCATGATATTGGACGTTTATCCTCCGTAAATCGCTCTGGGGTGACGCCAAGATGATTTTTACTTGATATTGATGATAAGCCTAGATATTTAGATTCTAGACCATCTTGTTTCTAGTTTAATCGCTACAAATGACGATCTATCCAAGAATAACATTCAAAACACTTCAACCGACAAAAAGATTACAAATTATAAGATTAAGGAGATGATGGCTATGATCAAGTAAAGATTGATATCTTGATTGATACTGAGCTCTTTCCAGCCTATGTATAAAAGTTTAACATTCATGTTAGACTTAAACGAGATTTAGATGAACCGACATTACATCAATTTTAATGGTGAAAAATTTTGTGTTACAAAATTCTGTAATACATTAATTCGATTAAATAATCAAGAGATTAAATTACCATTAATGGTTGAAGATGAAGGAAAAAATGATACAATTAGCATTATGTTAGGAATGACTTTCCTTGAAAAATGCAAACCTTGGCAGATTACATCTGAAAACTTAATGATTACAATTAATAAAAATCAGATTGTCATACCCAAATGACTAGTCCTTTCTCTATATATATTGATCGGGTTTAATCTATCCCGACATAAAGCTTCGAACCTTTGCTGCATATATCGATTCCGGATCAGGCATTTGTCTTTCCAAATCAGCCTGTTTTCCTGAAGAATATCATACTGATTTACCAACAATATAGGGAAAAGATATTTCAAATCAAAATATTACTCTTACAAAGGGTATAAAACACCCTCGTATTTTGATTAGCAAATACATTGTTAAATTCAATTTTCTCTATTTTCATAATAATCGGGTTGTGATATTTTACTTGAAATAATTTTCTCTCAACTTTTAAGATTATTATTCAAAATAATATTTCCTACTCTCTTCGATTAAAAACACCTTGTAACCATTGGATTACTATCCCCGATTAAAACATGCTTATTCTCGAAAATTTCCTATTCCTTTTATACCTCACAGCCAGCGTGATGATTATCCTATTCCTCTACCTTTACCAAAAACTGATTTTTCAACACCTTTACTCCGATTAGAATCCAGATTATTAAAAAGTCTTGATTTTTGCTCTCAGATTAAAACCAGACTTGAAACTCTTTATGTTAAGAACCCTTTACAATTTTGGGAAAATAATAAGATTTATGCAAACCTTGAATTAAAAGATCCCGATAAGATTATTGTGGTAAAACCCATGAGACATCAATGAAATAGATAAAAGAATTCCAAATTAATTAAAGAATTGTGTGATTTAAATCGATTAGGGCCTTCAAAAAGCCCACATAGCACCAAATTCCTTTATGGTTAGGAATAGAACAGAGATTACAGAAACAAAGCCCGTATGGTTGTCAACTATAAACAATTGAATGATAATACTGTATTTGATGGATATTTCCTACCAAATAAAGAAACATTAATTCACAAAACCAGAAATTGTAATTGGCATTCAAAGTTTGATTGTAAATCAGGATTTTATCAGATTAAGATGACTGAGGAATCTAAACCTCTAACTGCATTAAGTACTCTCGGGTTGGCATATGGAATGGAATGTATACCTTGGATTAAAAATGCCCTCGCATTTTCCAGAAAATGGATAATATATTTAGAGATTATGATTTTATCCATGTTTATGTTGGATATGTTAATATCTTCAAAAACAAAGGGAACAACATTTAAAATATTTGGATACTTTTATAGATTTATGTAAACATGGTATTGGATTATCCAAAAGAAATCCATAATCGAGAACAAAAGATTGAATTTGTGGATTAATGATTGATTATGACTCGAATAGAATTACGTAATCATATTCTAGAAAAGATTAAGGATTTTCCGAGAAACTTCATGATAGAAAAACAACTTCAAAGATTTTTAGGGAATATTGAACTATGCCGAAGGATTTATTAAAACCTTGTCGATTTAAGAAAAACTATTAAGAAGATTAACAAGTGAAAAGAATAAATTTGTGTTTACTAAAGAACATGAAGAACAAGTTAGATTTATAAAATCCCATTGCATTGATTTACCAAAATTAAAACTTCCACTTGATAATGATGATTTAATACTTGAAACTGATTCATCTGATAGCACATGGGCTGTAGTACTAAAAAGGATTCAAAATAATATTGAAGAATTATGCAGTATACTGAACATTTACCCTACTCGAAGAAAGATAATATATAAATGAAAAAGAATTTTTGGCAAATACATCAAAGGATTGAAGAAATTTTCATATTTTTATTACCTAAAAAATTCTTGCTTAGAACGGATAATACACAGGTTAAGGCTTTTATAAAAAATAATTTACCTTCAAAACCTGAATACAAACGATTGATTAGATGGCAGACTTATTGTAAAACCCCCAACCTGATTGAATGTTATAATAGTAGTTTTTGAACTGATTAGAGGTCCAATGATAGACATGAGGGTAGATTAGAATTTAGAACGCTCCGGACGTCATTCGGGGCATGCCAAAGTGGAAAATGAAAATTGTAACCTGGTGCCATAAGGAATAGTGATTTTTCTTAGTATATCCGGATGGAGGGGTTTGCAAAGGAATTTTTAATAAATTTCAGTTTCTATGACTTTGAACCTGAGAAGTTAGGGAAGAGAATTGGAGATTTAAGTGAATAGTGATTTCTATCGAAAATTGGAGCCTCACATGAAATTTTTCGGAAATTGGCGAAAAATACTAAAATGTCCGGAATAAATCATAGAGTCTAACGAAACTAAAACGGAGTGAAACAAAGTCCATTTGGATAGTTTCTAGGCAATCTGAACGTAATTCGGATAATAATACGCTATTGTTCGGATTTATGATTTTAATGATTTTAAATCCGATTTCGGTGATTTCAGAGCCTGGAATCTAATGTGAAGGATTTAATTAGAATATTTCATGGTCAATTTGAAGTTTAGACGATCGTAGAATATTTTTGACATTTAATCGGTATAAAAGCAGTATAAGGTGAAACTGAGATAAAATCTGCTATAATGGAGATATTTTATTATGAGCCAATCAAAACATTTCTTAATGGCTAAGTTAGGTTTGTGACTCATTAAAATGGACCAATGAGATTCATGGCTCAAAATGCAATAAAAATAAGTTGATTGGCAATTATTAGAAGATGGAGGACAAAAGGTAAATAAAATAAAGTTAAATTATTAGTAGGAGGGAGACAAATTAACTCATTTTGTCTCCCAAACAAGAGAGCCATACTGTTTGAAGAAGAGAAGAGAAAAGAGAGAAGAAGAGGAAGAGGAAGAGGAAGAGAAGAAGAGAAGCCAAGCTCCAAAAACAAGGTGCATGGAACTATGACCTTTTAGTATGGATCTATGGAATTTTAAGTCTTTGTATGGTTACTATTATCTCCAAAGCTGTGGTTTTGATAGAATCGCATCCTCGATTTCTTTGAAGATAGGGGTGGTAAAACCCATATGGTACATGATAGTTAGTGGAATCCTCTTTAAAATGGATTCATGGGTAATTGGAGAGTACTGAGTTAGGCTTAGAACAAACCCCAACTAATTATCATATTTGGGTTGTGTATGGGTTATAACCCATATTTGAGTTGTTTGGAAATAATTCAGGAAAAGTTTTTGAAGATACACATGTAATGAAAGATGAATTGAGTAGAAAAGAGATGTCAAGATGAAATGAAATGGTTTTGAAGTGTATATGGACTATAGAGTTGAATTGGATGGAAAATATGGAAAAATGCGTAAGTTTCACATTCCTCGTCATTTTCTCGGGCAAAAGGCCTGCACAAAGAAATGGCTTGTTTTCTCTGCTTCGACCAATTTTCAGATTTGACCATAACTTGCTCATTTCTGATCCGATTTGAGTGATTCAAGTTGCTGGTTAAAATAGACTTCAAGTAAAATCATACATAGAGAAATAGGCATCGTCAAATTCTGATTATAAGTGGCCTAAAAATTCACTCAAAGTAGGGCCATGTGCAAGCCAAATTATGGTTTAGTTTTTGAACATAGATTAGCCCGGTTGTTTGGACTTAAAGTGAGTTTCGGTACTCCTATTTGGGTGATTCCAATTTGAGAAGAACCCTTAGCACCTTAACTTTTAAATAGTACAAAGAGATAATGTCAAATATGGCTAAGACCGAAAAAAATGGATATGTCAAACAGTCCCGAGTGTAAAATCGGTAAAATGACTAGTTTGGCATGAAAATGTCATCACTTGAATTTGGAAGAGTCAATTGGAATGATTCCAATTTATAAGTAAAGTAGATTCATAGAGGAACAAGAAAAGGATTTGAATTGATGGTTTAAGTGTCATTTTTGTAAAGAAAAGGTAATTTGGTCATTTCTGGTTACGCATTTTTAAGTGTGAAGCAAATGAGATTTATGAATGTAATGTGGTCAGTGAAAATGAATGTATATGGTGGATTAAATGGAAGATGCTAATGGTTAGTTGTGGTTTTCTGAAAGGCGAAAAGGATCATCGGACGGAAACGGAAATTCGACGGGAAGCAAGCTTGATCGAGCTTGAACTGAGTGTAAAACTAATATTTTGAAAATTGAGTTTTAAAGGTAAATGATTTTAATGTGAAAAAGGAAATTATTAAGATAAATTTTTATATATGGATATCCATAAGAATGTAGTAAATGTATAAATGTTTACTTTGCCTAAATATATGTATTTATATTAAATGTTTATATATGTATGCATATGTTAAAGCATTATGGAAGTTTAAAAATGTGTGAAGAATGCATATGTATATTTTCATATATATGTGTTTTAATGATAAAGTAAAGGATTTAAATGGATTTATAAATGTATTTTGAAGAAAGGAGTGAATGATTTTAATGTTAAAATGAAAAGTTTAAATGTAAATGTTTATATATATGTATGCATATAAGGCATTATGGAAGTTTAAATGTGTAAAGAATGTATATGTATATTTGTATATATATATATAAGAGTTTTCATGATAAAGTAAAGGATTTAAATGGATTTATAAATGTATTTTGATAAATGTTTTACCGATGGTTACCCTAACCCCATATGACTATTATGACTGAGTATCGCCGAAAAATTTTAAGCGTGTAAGGATTTAGGGGGTAAAGTTATGTGTTACTAATCGAGGGAGGGAAATGGGTGTTTAGGAGTAATATCTCACACGTGATAAGGTGCTATGATCAGAACCCTATGCAAAGCGTGAGTTTCAGCCGTAGTGGTTATGACTGAATGTGATCATCCTCACCGCGCATTCTGAACTGCTCGTGTGTTTATTCCCGGGTTCCATCGAAAGAAAGAAATAAAGAAAGAAAGTTTAAGGTATAAATGTTTAAGGCATAAAATGGATTTAATTGTATAAGTATTTATTATAAAGAAAGAAACAAAGTTTAAGGCATAAATGTTTAAGGCATAAATTGATTTTAATTGTATAAGTATGTATTACTTTGATATATACTGAAAGTGTTATTTTAATGAAATTGTACACTCACTGAGCTCCTTTAGCTCATTCTTTTCCATATGTTTTAAAAACATTTTCAAGACCCGAGACAGGTGCGCCGATAGAGTACCCTCCTGTGAAGTGAGTTGAGCCATCGAGGAGATGACGATGTGAATCGTACAGATATAACACTCAGATATTTTACAGCTTGAATAATTTGTCATGTATATATGCATATATGGATATATTTTGGAAGACCATTTAGGCGGTCGGCTTAAGTCCGGCTCACAGCCCAATCTTTTATAAAACTGTATGTAATTGAAGAAGTTTTGAATGTTTTGATGATTTGAAGTAATAAATGTATATGTGTATATATTGTGTTTGATTGGGTTGTGGACGAGGAGATCCTAAACGGAAGTCGAAGTCGAGGATTGAAAGATTAGAAGTGTTTTAAATGTTTTCAGGTTTTGTAAATTTGGGAAAGTCCGAAACAGAGGAAACTCGGCCAATTTTTGCGAAAATCCAAGTGTTTGAAAATGAAAAAGAAAAAAATTTATCACTTCGCTTTCGCATTATTTTCTAAAGATATGTTAAGGATTGTAAAGGGTTCGCTCCATGGATTTTATTTGATTGTTTTGAGGAAAGTTTCTATATCCACTGGAGTGCCGAGGTCCCCTCGGTTCATGAGTTAATCCTGTTTGATCCTTCACTTATTGTACCTAATATATTTTTGATATTGATATATTCCGATCTAACAAAAACAAAGCACATAGAGCAATCAGAGATGGAGGAAACAATAAAGATCGATGAAGCCGTAGTGCTTGGTCGTAAATGTTCAAAATTCGATCAATCCCATAAGTTTGATCGACAGCCTTGACGTTTGTGCTGAAAGTCGGGGGACCATCACGAGAAATAAGACTTAAAAGATTTGTTATCGAGCTGGTATCAGAAGAAATTATCACGTAAAGATTTTAACCTTCCTATTGAAAGACGATTTTTCAAAAATGTTTCGGCATCGACAAAGAAAATCGAAAAAGGAGGTTTTCTGCTATTTATCATTAGTTCCTAACAAATTCTGACTCTTGAAGTTAATGAAATAGTCTCGAAAGGGAACTGTCACTGTTATTTCTACAGCGATGGAAAGATGCTCGCTCGATACCAAAATAGACAGTTGATAAATCAGCACTTATCCTGTATTTACTTTTCACAAGGAGCTGGGTCTCTAGCGGGATCAGATTGCGTTTATTTAAAGATCGCCACTGGTCACTTGACACACATTTTCTTCTGAAATTGATATCAAGATGGGTTAAGAGGAGTAAAGACAATTTTTGAAATAACTCCTTATATCGATTAAGATACAATAGCAGCATCTTTCGCCAGTCCGCATTTGAATACAACCGTGACTGCCCAGCACTACGCGTAAAAGCGACCGCAGAATACGATTTTCGTCAGTTTTAACGAAGAAAATACTATGTGTGTATTCCTCGATATCGTCGCAAAACTACGCATGGCAGCGCACTGCTTTTGTCGTCGGTTATGGCAAGCTTCCATTTATCGTCTCATACGACATGCAGATTGCGTAAGTCGGTTCCCCATCGCATTTCATCGCCAGATGTCTGAGCCGAGCGTGTTCCCTCAATATGCTCAGACCATGTCGGCAAGATCGACGCATCGCACCGTCTGGAATAGTGGTCTGCTAAACAGGTTGAAAATGACAGGCCATGAAGATTCCCCACAGCACAAGAAAGAGCCTGAAAAAGAGCAGTCTCACCGACAAGACAAGGCTGTTAGGCCACTGACAAAAGATTTCCACAAGATAAGCAAAGCAAGATTTGCAGACGCTCACGTCATTTCCAGCCTCAAGCTTTTCAGCCCCATGGTAATAAATACAGATCGTGTTGAAATCAGATTTCGCTTAGATTAAGTCCAAGCCCTATAATGTAAAGAATGTGTTATAGCTCGGTGAGCCCGTTCCAGTCTCCTCCTTTCTTACTAAGATACGCGTGATTACTCAATTGAAGCTTGAATTTGATTTCGTTTGTTTTCCTAGTTCTCTGTTGTAATGGAAGGCCAGACGCACCATGAATAGAGAATAAAGTCTTATTTATTCGTAAACGCTCAAGGAATATTAGTCCAGCGGGGGCCCGTTGTGTTCCTTCTATTCACGCCTTTCTAAGTAGAAACGCGCCGTAATATTTAGAATTTCACGGCAGCTGCAAGATAGCCGCCGCCGTCCGAAGTGGGATTATCAGAGATGCCGGGCTCTGATTTCCCGAATATTATTCGGTCAAAAACAGTGAAAAAGGGAATGATAATGGAAGCGTAGTGGACCCATACTGTATAATTTCTGAATAATATAGTGATTTTATCTAAAATCATAATAAGGAAAGGCTTGGATATATTAATCATGATATGCATATTACGACATTATTAGCAATTGTCGTGTTTAGACTGACATAATAATTATAAGGTTTGAATACCGTGATTACGCATTTTGACCGAATATCTCTGAAGACAGAGCTCCTAAGATCTCTCGTTAATCCTACTGTGACCGACGGCAAGACTATCTCTACCTTCACCGCGGACACCTTCAAATATTACCAAACAAATTTCTAATTCGCTTCCTACCTTAGTAGGCGTAGTGCAGAATAGGAGAATTTTAACGAATTTTGGCGGACAACATTCGCAAACATTTTTTGAATAAAATAAGACTTTATTTCTTCATAATACTAAAGGCCTAGATTAAATCTAGCCTTCCATTACAACTTAGAAATTTAATGAAAACAAATGTAAAATCAAATTCAAACTTACAATTTATTTGCAGAGTAGTTCCACACGCTATCTTACACAAGTAAAGAAGGAGGAGACTAAGATATTTTTGAACTTAGATTTTTCCGAACTACTCTACTCTTACATTCTTTACATATTTATAGGAGCTTTCGGACTTGAAATCCTAAACTCAATCTGGTTCAAGAATCTTGCACAGCCTGCATTTGAATACCATGGGTCGAAAAACTAAATGGAAATTACAGCCCGCTTCAATCAAATCTTCCTTTGTTTTTTATCTTGCCTGGGGAGAGAATCTCTTTAATAAATCTTCTTCGCCTTTAATCTCGCTTCTGAAATCGCTTTTTCTTTTCAAATCTTCTTTTTACTTTGTCGAGGGAATCTTCACTGTTTTTAATCATTTTCTTCTTTAACTGTTTTTGTTCATCCTTGCCGACGGAATCTTTGCGAATAAGCTTCATCAGTCAATCTTTTCTCAACATAGTCTAAAGCATATTGAGAAGAGGGTATTTCTCCGCTCAATCAAATTTATCTTCTTTGATAGAAATCTTTGCCAGTCGTGGGTGGCCCCAGAATCTACCGATATCATTGAGAACCCAATCGATCCTGGCCACATAGCTTCCGAATCTACGCTTTAGTGCATCTTCCATCCAAGGCTTACGACAATCAATCTAAGTCCCTTCTATAATGAATATTTTCATTAAAGGGCTTGAAAATCTTTTTTGTGTTTGAAATCATATTCCTTTCCTGGATCACTTTTCGCATTCGAATGAAGTGCCAGACAGAAATCTTTGGTTGTATCTAAATCTAGACTAGCAATCGAAAAATCAAGTGCTATCAGACATTAATCGATATAAGGAGTTATTTTCAAATTGTCTTTTACTCCCTCTCTAACCCATCCCGTAAATTATGAATCGTGGAAACTGGTGTGGTAAGGTAGATAGTGGCGATGCTGCCAAAATCGTACCAATCACGAATCCCTTCAGGATATGCTCCTTGTAGAAAATAAATTTAGATAAATTCCCGATTTATCAATAATCATATTTTTGGTATCGGATAAACCGAATAATCTTTCCATCATATCAGAATGTAATTTGATAAGTTCCTTTTCAGGACTTATTTCATTAATTTCAAAATTAGGTTTTGTTCTAGAAGTTCGGTCGTAGAGCGAATCGCTTTGTGAGGATCTTCTTTCCAATTTCTTTGATCGCCCGAATCCTCCGGAATATTTATTTTGAAAAATCGATGCTTCCTTTCAATAGGAGGTTAAAATCTTTTCATTTTCGCTGAATGTTTTAACATCGATTTTCAAATCAAGAATAAATCTTTTTACGTCTTGTTTCTCATTAATTAAAGTGGATCACTCAACAAGACGATCAAGACAATCAGTCAAACTTATAAGTTGATCAAAGATTTTAGACATTTCTGATAAGCTTACTACAGCTTCATCAATCTTTGGTGTTTCCTCCATCTCTGGTTAGGAAATATGCAGTAACATTTTTGTTAGATCGAATTATATCAATATCCAAAATATATTCAGAACAATAAGTCTGCCATCTAATCAATCGCTTGTATTCGTTTCTCATGTAAATTATTTTATAAAAGCCTTAACTTGTAATATTATCCGCTTCCAAGCAAGAATCTTTTAGGTAATAAAAAATATGAAAATTTCTTCAATCCTTTGATGACTGCCAAAAATTCTTTTTCATTTATATGATATCTTTCTTCGGTAGGGGAAAATGTTCCAGAGGTATACCTGCATAATTCTTCAGTATTATTTTGAATCCTTTTTAGTACTGTAGCCCATGTGCTATCAGATGAATCAGTTTCAAGTATTAAATCATCATTATCAAGTGGAAGTTTTAACTTTGGTAAATCAATGCAATGAGATTTTATAAATCTAATTTGTTCTTCATGTTCTTAGTAAACACAAATTTATTCTTTCACTTGTTAATCTTCTAATGGCTTAAATCAAGAAGGTTTTCAATAAATCATTCGCATAAATTCAATATTCCTAAAAATCTTTGAAGTTGTTTTCTATCTGTAAGTTTCTCAGGAAAATCCTTAATCTTTTCTAGAATATGATTCTGTAATTCTATTCCGTCAGAATCAATCATTAATCCTAAAAATTCAATCTTTTGTTCTCCAATTATGGATTTCTTTTTTGATAATCCAATACCATGTGTTTTACATAAATCTATAAAAGTATTCAAATGTTTTAAATGTTGTTCCTTTGTTTTTGAAGATATTAACATATCGTCAACATAAACATGGATAAAATCATAATCTCTAAATATATTATCCATTTTTCTCTGGAAAATCTGAGGGGCATTTTTTAATCCAAAAGGTAGCACATTCCATTCATAATGTCCTTGAGGAGTACTAAATGCAGTTAGAGGTTTAGATTCCTCAATCATCTTAATCTGATAAAATCCTGATTTACAATCAAACTTTGAATGCCAATTACAATTTCTGGTTTTATGAATCAATGTTTCTTTATTTGGTAGGAAATATCCATCAAATACAGTATTATCATTCAATTGTTTATAGTTGACAACCATACGGGCTTTGTTCCTATTAATCTCATTTCTATTCCTAACCATAAAGGCTGGACTGCTATGTGGGCTTTTTGAAGGCCTAATTAGATTTAAATCACACAATTCTTTTAATTGAATTTGGAATTCTTTTACATCTATTTCATTATGTCTCATGGGTTTTACCCTAATAATCTTATCGGGATCTTTTTAATTCAAGGTTTGTATAAATCTTATTATTTTCCCAAAATTGTAAAGGGTTCTCAACATAAAGAGTTTCAAGTCCGTTTAATCCGAGAGCAAAATCAAGACTTTTAATAATCCGATTCTAATTCCAGTAAAGGTGTTGGAAAATCGCTGTAAAGTGTAATGAATAGATAATCACCACTGTCGCGAGGTATAAAAGGAATTGGAAATTTTCGAGAATAAGCATGTTTTAATCGAGGGGTAGTAATCCAATGGTTACAAGGTGTTTTTAATCGAAGAGAGTAGGAAATATTATTTTGAATAATAATCTTAAAAAGTTGAAGAAAATTATTTCCAAGTAAAATATCACAACCAGTATTATGAAAATAGAGAAGAGGTAATTTAACAATGTATTTGCTAATCAAAATACGAGGGTGTTTTATACCTTGTAAGAGTAATATTTGATTTGAACATCTTTTCCCGTATTGCAAATCAAGATGATATTCTTCAGAAAACAGCCGATGCAAAGACAAATGCCTGATCCGGAATCGATATATGCAGCAAAAGGTTCAGCTTTATAATCAGGATAGGTTAAACCAATCAATATATATATAGAGAAAGGACTAGTCATTTGGGTATGACAATCTGATTTTTATTAATTGTAATCATTAAGTTTTCGTATGTAATCGCCAAGGTTCAGATCTTTCACAAAGTCATTTCTAACATAATGCTAATTGTATCATTTTTCCTTCATCTTCAACCATTAATGGTAATTTCTAATCTCTTGATTATTTAATCGAATAATGTATTACGTAATTTTTGTAACACAAAATTTTTCACCATTGTACCGGCGGCAATCGGTTCATCTAAATCGCTTAAGTTCAACATGAATGTTAAACTTTTCGATATATATCGAAGAGGCTCCAGCATCACCCAAGATATCAATCTTGCCAGCCATGGCCATCAAAGTATTCTCCCTTAATCTTATAATTTGTAATCTTTTTGTCTGCCTGTTTTGAATGTGCTATTCTTGGATGAATTAAATCATTTGTAAGCGTTAACTAGAACAAGATGGTCTAGAATCTAAATATCTAGGCTTATCACCAATATCAAGTAAAAAATCATCTTGAAAACTGATACTAGACGTTTCTGGAGGATAAACACGTCCAATATCATGGAATAATAGTGGTAAATCTATATAGTCCTTTTGGGCAAAATATTCAATGTGATGTGTATTTGATAAAGCATACGCAATCTTATAGGTTATAGAGTAAGGTTTGTTACCTTCTCTCATGAAATCTTGTCTCTTAAAATCCTGAATCAAACTTTTGGGAGTTCTATCAAAATCTTTATCTCGCAAGATTATAGGATATTTTTGGATAAATATTAAAAATCAATTTTGATACTTAAGATTTCGATAATTTCTAAAATTACTTCTTTTGTTTATAACTTATTATCTAATAGTGCTAAATCTATAGGAGTATCAATACCTCTCCGAAGTTGCACTAATAATCATTTGTATAGATCCAATATAAATCCATCCAATCTACATCGATCTTTTCTATTAATCTGAGATCCTTCAATCAACTCCCTTTTTCTAACAAGGGAATTTCAATCTTATCGAAGCTACCAATATTTAAAGCTTTTCTTTTATGGGCTAGCCATAATACATTATATTTTTCTCAATCCGATTCTTTTTCCCGCGTTTCTATTGAATCGAGTATTCATTTATACTTAATCACTTTTTTAATCTTTTAAACAGCTTGACTGTCAAATAAAATATCTCGAGAAAATCTCCAAATTTTCAATTACTCGATTGTCAATAATTTACCCATCTTCTTCGTATCAATCTAAATCTTCTCGACTATCATAATCAATGCACTAGTTTCATAAACCGAATCTCCCGATCGATCATCCAAATCTTCAAGTCTTTTAACTTGAATAAAATCTTCGACTAATCACTTTTTAAATATCATCGTTTATCTCAATTTTCTTCTATTGAATTTATTCGATACCATTTGCATAATGTCCAACTGATTAAAAGCATAGCACCTACATTCCTTTTGCTTGTTTAGGATTTTTTCTTATAAATCGCTTCTTCTAATCGGATTGTTATTCCAATTTCTTCTCAAATATCCAGGTCTTCTTCTTACAAAAAATCTTCTTCTTCTAAATTTATTTGGGAATCTATTTGGATACCTGTTTGGGAATCTATTAGGAAATCTTTTATTTATTTTCTTTTGTTTGGGAATATAAGTGTAACACCCCGTCCCGAGAGAGTGTACAGTACATGATATTGTAGGGGTGTATAAGAGTACCAAGTGTCAGATAGTAGTATTTTGGAGACTAAAGTAGGAAATGATAATTTATGGAACTCGGAATTATGGTATTAAAAAAGGGTACAATTGTCATTTAGCAAAAAAGATATGGAACAGAATCAAAGTAGAGATGGGCCACAGGAAATTAAACAAGTGGCATTGCAAAATTAAAATGTTTGAGGACTTAATCGCACATATGAGGAATATGGGAGTATAAATACTATGAGACAAAGCCACCCATTTTTGTTCTCATAAGGCTAGGGTTCACGTTCGAGGAGAAAGGAGAGCAAAAGAGAAGAAGAGGAAGAAGAAGGAGGAGAAGTCCAAAGATTAAGGTATGTATGTTTTAGAATCAAATATATTTTGGACTTAAGGTTTAGTTTCCGGGAGAATGGGATGTCTTTGGGTTAGGTTTTTGCAAAGGTCACATAAATTGAATTTTTGGGGTTATGAGAGTAAAACCCACTGGGAGAAAAACCATGAAATCATCAAATTATGTGGTTTTATAAAGAATTGGTGGACCTTAGTAGGGTTCTTGGATTTTCACTTAGGGTTTTGAGGTTCGAGGCTCCCATTGCACCACTTCTAAGTGTCAGGAGTTGCTTTTAGATGAATTCCATGTAAATTTTTGAGGTTTATGAATTATAGAAGTGTATATGGACTATAGAGTTGAATTGATGGAAACATATGGAAAATGGAAGCAAACACAATTCGAAAAATTTCAAGGGACTGTCTGCTCCTGCACAGAAAAGCTCGTTTCCTATTTCAACCAATTGTCGTATTTTGACCATAACGTACTCATTTCTGATCCGATTTGAGTGATTCAAGTTGCTGGTTAAAATAGACTTCAAGGAGAATCAAACATATAGAAATAGGCATCGTCAAATTCGGATTATAAGTGGCCTAAAAAGTTACTCAAAGTAGGGCCATATGTAAGCCACTGTCTGGTTCTCGGTACAGGAAATGCTCTGTTTTTCTGTTTCGACCATTTTTTGTATTTTGACAATAACTTGCTAATTTCTGATCCAATTTGAGTGATTCAAGTTTCTGGTTAAAATAGACTTCAAGGAGAATCAAACATATAGAAATAGGCATCGTCAAATTCTGATTATAAGTGGCCTAAACATTTACTCAAAGTAGGGCCATGTGTAAGCCACTGTCTGGTTCAGTTTTTGAATATAGATTAGCCCGGTTGTTTTGGACGTAACGTGAGTTTCGGTGCTCCGATTTGGGTGATTCCAATTGAAGAACCCTAGCACCTTAGCTTTAAAATAGTACAAAGAGATAATGTCACCATGAAGCAAGGACAATTGGAAAAATGAGTAATACAAACTGTCCCTAGTGTAATCGGTAAATGGACTAGTTGGCATGAAAATGCTATAACTTTAGTTGGGATGATCCAATTGGATTGATTCCAATTCCTAAGTAAAATAGATTCATAGAGGAACAAAAAAAGGATTTGAATTGAGGGCATTAAGGTCATTTTGTAAAGAAAAAGGTATCAGTCATTTCGATTATGTATTTTTTTAAGTATGGTTAAATGGGATTTAAGGAATGTGATGGCTGAAAGGAAATGAATGTGTATGGTGGACAACAGTTATGGTTAATGGTTAGTTGTGGTTTTTCTTGAAAGGTGAAAAGGATTATCGGATGGGAAACGGAATCACGGGAAGCAAAGGTGATTGAGCTGAACTGAGTGTAAAATGATGTTTTCAAAATTGAGTTTTAAAAAGGAAATGATTTGATGTTAAAGAAAAGTTTAATGTAAATGTTTATATTGCCTAAATGAAAAGTTTTGATGTAAATGAAAAATTTAATGTACATGTTTATCTTGCATCAATATATATATTTATATTAAATTATATATGTATGCATATGTTAAGGCATTATGAAAGTTTAAAATGTGTAAAGAATGCATATGTATATTTTCATATATATATATATATTTTCATGATAGCAAAGGATTTAAGTGGATTTATAAATGTATTTTGATAAATGTTTTACTGATGGTTACCCTAACCCCATATGATCGTTATGACCGGAGCACGGCGAGGTACCTTAAGCGTGTAAGGATTTAGAGGGTAAAGCCATAAAGTTACTAATCGGCGAGAATTGAAAGGCCTGTAGTGAATATCCTTACACGGCGTTATGACCGGAACCCTATGCAAGCGCGGAGTTTCTCCGCAAAGATAGTGGTTGGTGACTGAATGTGATCGTCTCACCACAAGCATCTGAAATCGTTCGTGTTTATTCCTTCGGGTTCCACGAAAAGAAAGAAAGAAAGAAATAAAGAAAGAAAGTTTAAGGTATAAATGTTTAAGGCATAATGGATTTTAATTGTATAAGTATTTATAAAGAAAGAAAGAAAGTTTAAGGCATAAATAAGCTTAAGGCATAAATTGATTTTAATTGTATAAGTATGTATTACTTTGATATATACTGAAAATGTTATTTTAATGAAAAATGTACACTCACCGGGCTCCTTAGCCTATTCTCTTTTCCATATGTTTCGAAAAATATTTTCGTGGACCCAGACAAAGGCCGGTGCAGCACCCCCGCAAAGGAGTTGGCTTATCGTATAGGAGACGTACGATGTGAATTGCATTGTATAAATAGTTTGCATATTTTGTATGTCGTATACTTTGTCATGTATATATGCATATATGAATATATTTTGAAAAGGAACTACTTAGGCGGTCGGCTTAAGTCCTACTAAGCCCACCTTTGATAAAAAAATGCATGGAATTGGAAGAAGTTTAATGTTTTGATAATTGAAATGAATATATGTATATGTGCATATATTGGGTTGATTTATTGTGGACAAGGAGTCCTAACAAGGAAGTTGAAAATTTGAAGATTGTGTTGCTTTTAAATGTTTTGTGTTTTGTAAATTTGGGAAAGTTCAAAAACAAGAGGAAACTCTGCCAATTTTTCTGAAAAATCTAAGTGTTTGAAAAAGAAAAGAAAAGAAAAGAAAACATTTACCACTTCGCTTCCGCATTATTTTCTAAAGATATGTTAATGATTGTAAAGGGGTTCGCTCCATGGATTTTAATTGACTGCTGGAGGAAAATTTCTATATCAATTGAGTGCCGGAGGTCCTGTTCATGAGGTTAATCCGGGTCGGATCCTTCAACGTGGTATTAGAGCCACGGTTTTGAAAATGTTATAAAGATTTGAAAATTTTATGTTCATATGATTGTTTTAATGTTTTATTTTAAAATTGCATAAATTATTTGTGATTTAAAATCATATATGCATTACATGACATATGAAAATTTTGAATTCACAGAAAATGCGTCGTCGAGGCCGACCCGCCACCAGGAGAGCTCCTGAGGCATTAGTACCACCACCCAAAATATCGAGGTTTCATTTATAGGAAATAATACTAGATCTTTTGAGTTGGAAGGTCTAGGCAAAAAAGGAGTCTTGGACTTTAATTTCAAAGATTACATTTGGAGGATAGGAGAGAATAGTGTGAGTGCGATCATAAATGTTGGAAAATAAATTTAGGTATGTGTAGAAGAGTCCCACTCATCATCAACACCTTAGGAGGAATATTAATGTAATTTAAATCAGACTTGTCCAAATGGGAGTCTATTCGTCGGAATGAAAATCTGTTACTACTTCAACATGGAAATGATAATGTTCTACGGGTGCTCAAATTAAGTTATGATAAATTGCCAACACAATTGAAACAATGTTTTACTTATTGTGCTTTATTTCCACAAGACTATGAAATTGGAGAAAACAAATGTCGTACAATTATGATAGCACAGTGGATACATTCAATCTTCAAACAGGGATGAGCAATTAGAGGACATGGGAGATCGATATTTCGAGGAATCAGTGTCAAGATTATTGTTGAAAAAAGTTGAAGAAGACGATTCTAATGTGATTAGTGCCCAAAAAGTGCTATTTTGAACCCAATATTAGATAGGTTTTGAGTGCTTTTTGCGCGCTAATCATGTCATTTATGCCAATTGAAGTGTTCAAGTCTTCTTAGTTTCACTTATGCCGTTTAGAGGTTATTTGTGGTTGTTTTGCAAGCCATGCACTTTTGGGAGTTCGGGAGCACGAGACATATGATGAATCATGAAGATTGAACCTATCTGGCAACCATCAATCATACCAAAATCAAAGAGAATGAAGGCAAAGAAGAAAATCAATGCAAAGAGGAGGACGAGGCAAAGCGTTGAAAATCAAGAATTCCATGGAATTTGCCAAGATTGCGTACTTACTGATTGCGAAAATTTTCGCAGTTCTTAGCGAAATTTTCGCAATCTTAGCGAAATTATGAATTTTCGCTAGACCACAAGATTTTCGCTATGCACTATTCCTAGCGAAATTTTGAATTTTCAAGTACTAATGCACTTCCTAAGCTACGGTTCTTTACTCGCTTACTCAAAAGATTTCCCTGTTATGTAAATTTCGCTACTTAGCTAAATTCACAAGCCTAGCGAAATTTCCTGTTGCTTATTCTCTCGTGATTTCGCTACCTAGCTTAAATTTTCGCTATTAGCGAAATTTTCACGCTCTAGCGAAATTGATATGCTCTTAGCGAAATTCACGCCTTGTCACACTTTTTGTAATTAATGCAAACCGACTTCACTGTGTATTACTCCCTTGTCCCTAAATTTAGCCAAATCAGCAGTTTTATGTATTTTCTACATCAGGCCTATATAAGCCCCTCCATTTTCAGAACCCTAAGCAACAAATTGAGGAAGCAAATTTTTGGCAAGTTTTTATTTTTGTAAATATCTTCGTAGCTTTAGTTAGGGTTTCTGGTGTTTCTCTCTTCTCCTCTTTCCCTTATTTTCGGGTTGCCAAACACCCTCGAGGATGACAACTCAAGAGATGCTTGGCTAAGCCTCTTTTCTTTGAAGAGGAAGGAAGCTAGCTTGGTGGTGGGGCATATGCAGGTTGTCCTCTTGTGTTAAAAGTTACAGGTACTGTGTTTATGACCCCTATCTTCTCAAACTAGGGTTGAATATCATTTAATGTCATTAATTTGGCCAATACTTACCATGCTTTAGGATATAGTGTATACTTATTGCTAGATGCTGTAACGCCCCAACTACCCCCTGGGACTTCACTACATACTAAAACCCATTCACACCATGAGAGCACTAATAAAATCCATAATTGACCGAGGGTCCTTAATTTAACCACATTCGAGCAGAGTCTCCTTTGTTCGGGGAACTCTACCCAAAACACTACCGGCGCAATTATAATACATTAACAACATTGGGCCTATTTATCCATAAAAGATTTCATAACACTATCCCAAAAGACATCCATTCATCGTATAAAAATACCTTAATAATAACAACCTACAAAAGAGTAAACCAAGCCTTAACCACCATATCATCTTTTGTACATCTTCAAAATCGATATTCGATCCGTAAAATTACAAAGAAAATCCAAACTAGGCAAAACTGCCTTCTTCTTTTCTACCTTGACCTCGCCTGAATTCCTTCACCGGAGGGACTCTCGGGATCTAACTTTCCTTCGGGACGGCCTCCCACGCACGGGTTCCACTGCTTCTGCTCACTTCAAAGGTAAACTGAAAAGGATGTAGGCAGTGGGTGAGTTAAACTCCGTAGGAAAATCCTCCCAAACTCCAACAAGGTTTAGAAAGTATGAAAAAACAGTCGGTCTCATTTTTTATAACATATAATAGGTGTACACTCTACGTAAAACAATGACATTGAAAATAGATCTCAAGTTTTCTATATGAAAACACTTAAGTAAATGTACACTCGAGCCACGCATAAACAAATACTAAACATTTTCCACCCCATACCATTTCCAACCGTTTCTTTGTTTCTCAAACATCCTTATAATAAACTCCTCATTCATCATAGTAGTGTTTCTCAAGCATCCTTATAAGGAACCTCTTGAGTATAAGGATAGGATGAGCATGCTTACAAACAACCTCTCATATATCAAAGTAGGGTTTCTCAAGCATCCTTATAAGGAACCTCTTGAGTATAAGTTTAGGATGAGCATGCGTATAAGCAACCTCTCATATATCAAAGTAGGTTTTTCTCAAGCATGCTTATAAGCAACCTTCGAAAGTATAAGTATAGGATGAGCATGCGCATGAGCAACCTCATATATCAAAGTAGGTTTTCTACATGCTTATAAGCAACTCCTAAGTATAAGTATAGATGCATGCGTGATGAGCAACCCTCATATATCAAAAGGGGCTTTCAAGCATGCTTATACAACCCTTTAGTGAGAATATTAGATGAGCATGCGTATGAGCAACCTCTCATATATCAAAATAGGGTTTTCTCAAGCATGCTTATAAGCAACCTCGAGTATAAGCATAGGATGAGCATGCGTATAAGCAACCCTCTCATGTATCCAAGTATAACAATCCCTGTGTTATGTAAAAAATAATCCCCATAATGTAATAATCCCCATGTTATGTAAAAATCCCCCATGTTATGTAAAATCCCCCAAGTTATGTAAAAATCCCCCATACTAGGTAATAAGTTCATAGATTATGTAAAAATCTCCCATATTATATAGAAATCCCCATAAAGAAAATCATTCCCGAGTGAGTCGGAATCTGGCAGTGATCACCCTAGTAGAATCCCCCATACTATATAAAAATCCCCCATGTTATGTACAAATCCCCCATAATATATAATAATTCCCCCATGTTATGTAAGAAAAATCCCCCATAATATATAATAATCCCCCATGTTATGTAAAAACCCATATTATGTAAACTCATAATATATAATAATCCCCCACATGTTATGTAAAAATCCCCATACTAGGTAATAAGTTCATAGGTTATGTAAAAATTCCTCATATTATATGAAATCCCCATAAAGAAAACCATTCCCAGGAGTGGGAAATCAAGCAAAGGATCACCCTAGTAGAATCCCCCATACTATATAAAAATCCCCCATGTTATGTAAGAAAAATCCCCCATAATGTATCATAATCCCCCATGTTATGTAAAAATCCCCCAATAATATGTAATAATCCCCCAGGTGGAGAATCATTTTCGAGTGAGTCGGAATCGGGTCCGAGTGAGTCGGAATCGGGCAGTGAGCACCATAGAAGAATCCCCCATACTATATAAAGAATCCCCCACTGGATTCCTCAATCACCATACCGTAGTAAATCTAGCTTTACCAACCAACAATTTCACTACCAATCCTTCCATATTTCTCAATTTTAATGAAAAACTTCTAAGAATCCACAAACAATCATAAACAATTCAAGAAAGAAGAAAATACAAGAGATCATACCCACTAAAAGATTTTCTACTCACACAAATCACTAGGAGTTAGAAATCAATCCCAAAGAACACATTTAAGAATAAATTCCTCATTCCCACGTACAAAGAGAGAATGGTTTCAGAATACCCAGAAAAATAGCATTTATAGCCCCAAAACGTACATATATACATACCCTAGCCTCAATGTAAGTGAATGGGAGAAAACCCCTACCTTAATCTTTGGTTGGTATGGAGATCTTAAGCTTTTGTATCACCTTTCGCCTCTTAAATTCCTACCGGCCTTCCTTTCTTCTCCAATGATCCCTAGGGCTTCAAGAGATGTAAGGCGAGTGGGTGGAGAAATCTAAGAAAGAAAGTAAAGTTTGGTGTTTTAACCTACCGCCTGCAAAATTATCGTTCATGGGGCATTTTCGTTTTTCTTCAAATTACGCTTTTGCCACTACACTCTCCAATTGGTCTATAGGACTACTCTAAGGTTTTTCGACGTTCCCGATTCATTTCTCTTAATGTTGTTTTAACCTAAAACCTTTTGTTTCTATGATTTATAATTTTTATATTTATCATTCTTATGCTTTGATTTAAGAGGTAAAACTAATTGACGATAATCGATATTTAAAACATGTGGAGTTTACAATCTACTCCCTTAAAGAAAGTTTTGTCTCGAAACTTACCTCTAGTAGCGAATAAATGGTACTTCTCTCGTATTTAGCCCGGTTCCCATGTAGCTTTTTCCCACCCATGGTGTTGCCACAAAACTCTCTACTCAGCGGATGATTTTGTTGCTAAGCACCTTTCTTTTGTATCAAGAATCCTCACCCGCTGTTCCTCATATGTTACTCCCATCTTCGACTTCTATATCTTCCAAGTTTACGACCGTGTTGCATCCGGGAGCAGACACTTCCTCAACATTGATACGTGAATACATCATGCACCTCGCATAACCGAGGTAACCGCAATCGATACGCTTGCCTATCACTTTGACTCACTTCAAATGGTCCAATATATCTTGGTGCTAATCTCCCTTTCTGCCAAATCTAAACACTCCTTTTGGGACACCTGAGGAATACATAATCACCCTTGAAATTCCAAGGGTCTTCGCTGCCGATCCGCATAACTCTTCGTCTTACTAAGGCCAGGCATAGTCTCTCCCGAATGAGTTGAATCTTCTCTGTAGTTTCCCGAACAATCTCTGGCCCAAACATGCAACTTTCACCCGCTTCCAACCAACATGTCGGTGATCTACATGGCCTTCCATACAATGCCTCATAGGGTGCCATCCCAATACTTGCCTGATAGCTGTTGTTATACGCAAATTCTACTAACGGCAAATGATTACTCCAGTTTCCCTTGAAGTCCAACATGCAAGCACGTAACATGTCTTCCACAACCTGTATCACCCTTTCGGATCGCCATCCGCTTGGGGGATGAAAAGTCAGGCCAAATGTAACTTTGTACCCATCGCTTGTTGTAGACTTTGCCAGAACCTTGCCACAAACCGAGAATCACGATCCGGCCACGCTAGAGAGTGGAACCCATGCAACCTAACAACCTCACGAATATAGAGCTAGCTCGAGTCTACCGATTTGTGTCAGTGGTCTTCATACTAGAAATGGCGGACTTGGGTGAGTCTATCAACAATAACCCCATACGACGTATGCCCTCGTGCGGTCCGGGAAAACCGGATCTGAGGTCCATGGTGATGTAATCCCACTTCCACTGCAGGATAGGCGGGATTTGTAGTAATCCTCGGGCGGGTTGGTGTTCAATCTTTACTTGTTGACACAGCATTTTGAAATATATTCTTCACATCCCTTTTCATTTCCTTCCACAATCTTGTAGTTTCATGTCCTATACATTTTGTTACTCCACGGATGGATGGAGAACTTGGAGCGATGGCATTAAGTCTAATACTTCTTCCACGATCGTAATTGAATTTTATAATATCCCAGAGCCGTAACTCATCATTAATTATTGCCCGATTCTCAACCATCTCCACTCCTCTCCAGCCTACTCATTATAGCCTCCGACTCATTGTCTTTTATTTACCCAGCGTCACAATCCTTTCTTTGGAAGCAATGGTTGAGCTCTGAATTGAATATGCATGGTCGAAGTTCACTTTCCTAGACCCATAGATCAAAATCTCACAGGGCATCATTTGCTTCCATTTTATATGGAAACATTGAGTTCACCCGAGGACTTTCGCTAAGTGCATGCGCCACTGTTGCCTTTCCCGGATAGTTAGGTGAAAGTCATAGTCTTCGGTGCTTCGACCCACCTCCTTTACTTAGGAGATTCAAGTCTTGTGTGAAGATATACTTGAAGCTCTTATGATCAGAATACACTTGAATTTCTCCCCATATAGTAGCACCTCCACAACTTAGAGCAAAAAACCACGGCTAGTTCCAAGTCATGGGTGGGTAGTTCACCTTTCGTAGGTCTTGAGTACCTCGTAGTAAGCAATACCTTCCTTGCATTAAGACACATCCTAGGCCTCGTAGAGAAGCATCAGTGTACACCTCATATTCTTCCCCACTGTTTGGAATAATAAGGACAGGGGCCGTTGTCAATTTCTCCTTCAGAGTGTGAAAAACAATTTCACACTCTGGAGTCCACAAGAATTTCTCTCCCTTCTTGGTCAGGCAAGTCATTGGCATTGCCAGCTTGGAGAATCCCTCCACAAACCTCCGATAGTAGCCTGCTAAGCCTAGAAAGCTACGTACCTCCGTCACATTCTTTGGTGGTTCCCACTTCATCACTGCCTCAATCTTTCTTTAGTCCATGGCCCCTATTCAGACCTGCACATGGCGAATTTCACCTCCTTCATCCAAAACTTCGCATTTGCTCATCTTCGCATATAACTTATGCTCCCTCAAAGTGCAGTACAATCATGAGATGAGTTCATGTTCCTTGGGGGTGTGAATGGGTGATATGTCATCGATGAACACAATGACAAGTTGATCCGGATAAGATTCGAAATACCGCATATGCATCAAATCCATGGCGGCGGGAGCATTAGTGATCAAGCGGCATTGCAGGTGTACTCGAAATGACCATACCGTGTACACGAAGCAGTCTTAGGAATGTCCTCCTCCTTGATTCACAATTGATGGTACCACATGCAGCGAGATCAATCTTGATTGTAATACTTAGAACCCCTCAGAAACGTCGGGCCAGATTATTTATCAGGGGTAAAGGAGTTATTTATTTTCCGCACATCACGTTAGCGTCGGTAGTCGTGCATAACCTAAGTGTTTCATCATGCTTCTTTACGAAGTAGGGCTCCCAAGGTGGGAGTACTTAAGCTGGGATATTAATATCAACAATTGGTCAATTGCTTCCTTAGCTCCTTTGGTTCCAAAGGTGCATCGTGAAGCGATAGGATATGGTTTCGATTCTAGGATAGAATCGATCTTAGATTTCAATCTCTCTTTGTGGGGTAACCACGGTAGTTCATCTGGGAAAACATCCAGGGAAATCAATACTAACACCGCCTCTTAGGGTCTTTATCCTTATCCTCTCCAATCAAGCTAGCTAAAAACTCAGTGAAACACTGCCTTAGCTTTCGAGAATTTACTACTCCTTGGTAGGAATGGATGGGAAAAACCGATCATTAATAAAGCGAAAACTACCTCAGTAGCTGGAGTGTAATTCGCTTCCGAAAACAATCCATCACTTGCCCGAAAAGTGGACAGCAAGTCCATCCGAATATAACATCATACCGCTTCAAATCTAGAGCAATCAAGTCCACAATTAATTCATTAACTCCTGTCTGAAGCCACATAACCCCTATGAGCTTGTTGTTTATTTGTTCTCAAGTAGGCAAGTTAACATTGTCTGCTCTAGCTTTTTTCAAAGTTCAATCCCAAATCGTTAGCATATGTAGTGCGTATAAATGAATAGGTCGCACCGGGATCAAATAGAATTCGGGCCATGAATTATAAAGAAATTACATGATACGCTTCCTACTGCATTGGAGACATCTTCCTTTGGCTGAGTCAAACATTTCCCTCCCTTGGATAGCATCGCAGACTCGGGCCCCCGATGTCTCTGATGAGGTAGCGGCCCGGTGAGTGTGGCTAATTACTGTACAAATCCTGGAGTCTAAGTATTCCTGCGAGGTGGATAAATTGGATAATGCCTTCATATGACCTGCTGACTTCCACATGCAAGCGGGATAGTGAATCAATGCCGCTCCAACTGAGGTACACCTCAGGCCCCTACGGCTAGCGGGTCACAGGTCCCCTTTGTCGAGTACGGGCGACGATGGGTCTTGCCCTCACGGGCCACTGCTCTCCCGCAGTCCGGATCGGACCTCCTCGCCCGACTACGTAGTCGGCGGCTGTCTCACATATCCTGCTCCACGAGTGCAGCTCGATCCACCATATCCCCATAGTCGTATCTTAAGAGCTACTAACTTCTCTCGGATGGCCGGCCTCAAGCCCTGTTCAAAGCGCTTAGCCCGGTTGGCCTCACATGGGAATAAACTCCATGGCGTAGCATTGATAGGTCGGTAAACCTCCTCTCATACTCAACCACAGTTGTGCTACCCTGTAGTAGAGCAAGAAAGTCAGCCTTCATCTTGTCCCGGACGGATTCCGGAAAATACTTGTCTTGGAAGATTTGATCAAACTCCCCAAGTAAGTGCATTGATGCCCTCCTTCTCTTTATTGATTCCCACGAGTGATCGGCCTCTCCATCAGTAAGTAAGTTGCCAAGCCTACTTTAAATTCTTGACTACTCTAGGCCATCAAAGACTTTTGTCACCGTGGATCCACCTATGCGCATCTAGGGGTTTGAGCTTCCTTAGTCGCTGATCAAAAATCTGAGTATGTATTCTCATTCTCTTCTCAGCCGGGGGGGCAGTGGGTGAGCCCGCCCAGTGGTTGGTGTTGTTGTTTCTATTACGATGTTGCCTTTAGGGAGTGAGTTCTCTCGTATTGATAAATGCCATTCATAGCATGTCGGGAGGGTGGTGGCGGTGGTGGATTTGCTTTCGACTTCACAGCCACATGCGATCGTGGCGTCCTCGTCCGTGATCCCATTCGCACATCAATTCACAATTTTTAGTTCCTTGATGTAAAAGACATCATAGTTAAAATCGACCATCTTACCCACCCTAAGACGCTCTCTCTAAATAGGTACCCCAAAACCTACAGCTCCCATGTAAGACCTAAAGCCTAGATACGATACCAACTGTAACTCTGACTACCCCCTGGGACTTCACTGCATTACTAAAACACATTCGCACCATGAGGCTAATAAAATCCATAATTGACCGAGGGTCCTTAATTTAACCACATTCGGCCAGAGTCTCCTTTGTTCGGGGAACTCTACCCAAAACACTACCTGCGCAATTATAATACATTAACAACATTGGGCTATTTATCCATAAGATTTAATACTAACTCCCAGACTTCCATTCATCATTATAAAATACCCCTGATAACCTTACAAAGAGTAAACCAAGCCTTAACCACCATATCATCTTTTGTACATCTTCAAAGCGGATATTAGTCCAGAGAAAGTACAAAGAAAATCTAAACTAGTAGCTTCTGGCCTTATTCTTTTCTACATGACCTCATTTGAATTCCTTGGGTGCCTCGGGATCTAACTTTCCTTCGATCGGGGCCTCCCACTGCACGGGTTCCACTGTTTCTACCACTTCCTCAAAGGTAAAATCTGAAAAAGGATGTAGGTAGGGGGGGTGAGCACGAAACTCCGTAGGAAAATCCTCCCAAACTCCAACAAGGTTTAGAAAAGTATGAAAAAAACAGTCGGTCTCATTTTTTTATAACATATCAAAGGTGTACAATTTTACAGAAAACAATGACATTGAAAATAGATCTCAAGTTTATATGAAAACACTTAAGTAAATGTACACTCGAGCCACGCATAAACAAATACTAAACATTTTCCACCCCATACCATTTCCAACCGTTCTCTTTTGTTTCTCAAACATCCTTCTGATAAACTCCTCATTCATAAGTAGTGTTTCTCCAGTATACCTAAGGAACCTCTTGAGTATAAGGATAGGATGAGCATGCTTACAAACAACCTCTCATATATCAAAGTAGGGTTTCTCAAGCATCCTTATAAGAGACCTCTTAGTATAAGTTTAGGATGAGCATGCATTATAAGCATTCTCTCATATATCAAAGTAGGTTTTTCTCGAGCATGCTTATAAGCAACCCTCTTAGTATATAAGTATAGGATGAGCATGCGTATGAGCAACCTCATATATCAAAGTAGGTTTTCTCAAGCATGCTTATAAGCAACCTCTTGAGTATAAGTATGGGATGAGCATGCGTACAGAGCAGCCTCTCATATATCAAAATAGGTTTTCTCGAAGCATGTATAAGCAACCTCTTTAGTATAAGCATGGGATGACATGCGTATAAGCAACCTCTCATATATCAAAATAGGTTTTCTCAAGCATGCTTATAAGCAACCTCTTGAGTATAAGCATAGGATGAGCATGCGTATAAGCAACCTCTCATGTATCCAAGTATAACAATCCCCCAGGTTATGTAAAATAATCCCCGTAATAGGTAATAATCCCCATTAACATGTAAAATCCCAATGTTATGTAAAATCCCCCATGCCAAAATCCCCGTACTAGGTAATAAGTTCATGATTATGTAAAAATCTCCCATATTATATGAAATCCCATAAAGAAAATCATTCCCGAGTGAGTCGAATCGCGGTGATCTTACTGAGTAGAATTATCTTGCAAAATCCCAATGTTATGTAAAAATCCCCCATAATATATAATAATTCCCCCATGTTATGTAAGAAAAATCCCCCATAATATATAATAATCCCCCATGTTATGTAAAAATCCCCCATATTATGTAAAATCCCCCATAATATATAATAATCCCCGTGTTATGTAAAATCCCCATCTTAGGTAATAAGTTCATAGGTTATGTAAAAATCTCAATATTATATAGAAATCCCCCATAAAGAAAACCATTCGAAGTGGGAAATGCAGTGATGATCACCTAATAAAGATCCCCAAATACTATAAAAAATCCCCGTGTTATGTAAGAAAAATCCCTATAATATCATAATCCCTAGTGTTAT
The DNA here is from genome assembly GCA_016808115.1 of Tetrastigma voinierianum. Taxonomy (NCBI): domain Eukaryota; kingdom Viridiplantae; phylum Streptophyta; class Magnoliopsida; order Vitales; family Vitaceae; genus Tetrastigma; species Tetrastigma voinierianum. The sequence goes on along the minus strand of JAEQBH010005515.1, from coordinate 236,463 downwards.
GTAAAATCTGATAATATGTAATAATCCCGAATTGGAGAGATCATTTTTCGAGTGAGTCGGAATCGGGTCGAGTGATCGAATCGGGCAGTGAGCACCATGAAGAATCCCCATACTATATAAAGAGTCCCCCACGGGATTCACCAATCCTACATACGAGAAAATTTAGTTTTACCAATAGCAATTTCCCTTTACCAAATCCTTCCATATTTCTCAATTTCTTTGGAAAAACTTCTGAACGATCATAAAACAATTCAGAAATAGTTAGAAAATACAAGAGATCATACCCACGGTATTTTCTACTCCTACCTGAATCCTTTAGGAGTTAGAAATCAATCCCCGAAGAACACATTTAAGAATCATTCCTCATTCCCGTCTGAAAGAGAGAATGGTTTGAGAATACCCGGAAAAATAGCATTTTTAGCCCCAGCGTACATATATACATACCTAGCCTCAATGTAAGTGAATGGGAAAACCCTACCCCTTAATCTTTGGTTGGTATGGAGATCTTAAGCTTTGTATCACCTTTGCCCTTAAATCTCTAGCTCAAACCTTCTTTCTTCTTCTCCAATGATCCCAGGGGCTTGAGGCGTGGGGTGCGAAGTGGGGTAAATCTGAGAAAGAAAGTAAAGTTTGGTGTTTTAATCCATTTGCCCCGAAAGTGCGTTCATGGGGCATTTTTGGTTTATCTTCAAATTACGGTTTTGCTCACTCTGATGTCTGTCGGGTTCTCTAGGTTCGATCTTTCAGTTCCTTTATTGATGCTTGTTCTAAAACCACGTTCTGATTGTATCAATATTTTATATTCTATCATTCTTATTTGTTAAAATAAAACTCGTGACGTCGTAATATTAAATGGGTTCTGAATATGCAATGATTTCAGATCGTACCTGGTGCTAAATGTGTGAATGTGACCGTTGTATATAGGTATACATATTGATTTTCCATTGTTGTCTGATTGGGTAGTCTTGAGGTTTTCTCTATGGTTAGGTTGCTAGTTAAACATAGATCCAGGTTGTGAGCTTGGACTATAGGTTGCTTGTCATGGCGAGGATAAAACCCAGGACACTTGTTTGCTCTAAGTTACCAAGTTAGTGACCTAAATCTTCAAGTTAACTTTCACACATCACTTTGAGTTTTACAATTTCTCAGCGGTTAAACTACTTCCACTTGTTTGAAACAAAATCCAAAAAAGTCGAATAAGCCTTGCAACTGCACTTATGCCAAATCATTCCTAGGATGAAAACCCATCCTCGTGTTCGACCTAGACATTATCTTTGCGGTAGCTTGACTACGACGGTAGGAGGCTGGGTATATAGATTTTGTTGATTATTCTGACTGCGCCTTGCGAATCAAATGGCGCCGTTGCCGGGGATGGTGCAAACTACTAATGATGAGTTTAGTGTACTTGATCAACATCACAAGTGAAGGTAACTTTGACCTATTTTGTAACCCGATTCACGAGAGCGAGTTTTCATCACTTCGCGTGGCTGCTGTTTTGCTCATTCAGTTTAATTTTTTGTTAGCTAATTTTAACGCTTTTTCTTGAGCTTTGTTGGTACTCTTTGTTGTCTCTACAAATTTTTGTAGCAGTGTTTATGCTCGATGGGATAGAGAGGCATCGGGTAGACTACGTAGAATCGGTACACAACTTGACCGATCCCGGTGAAGTCGGTGTACTTACGGTCTGTGGATCCTGCACGAGGAGCAGTGAGTCGGCCAGGTACTGATGAATCAGCGCATATAGGTCTATGAGGGATCACATCACCCTCTAGAGTTAGTGCCCCCTCTGCATCATACCTCTGGTGAAGATGTGAGTGAGGCCTTACTTGAGTACCCCTACTCCCATACCACATGGTATGAAGTAAATCATACACTCATATAAGGAGTTTTGAAGTATGCACTACCTTTAAGGAAGGAATGATGGACATGGATTTGCTTAAGAAATTTGAAAGCATTTCCATGACCCTAAAAGACAAGGCCAAGATTTGGTTAAACTCAGGAGCTAGAACCATTAGAAATTGAGGTGGAGTTGCGCGAGGCGAATTCTGAAGAAGTTCTTGGTCTCATAAGACCAATAATTTGAAAAGACAAAATTTACACCTTTGCGGCTCAAGATGGTGAGAGATTCTGCCGGTCTTTGGGAGAGATTTATGGAGACCATCGGTGCATGCCCACATCATGGGTTTTGATACATGGATCTTTGTTAAACCATTTTTATGATGGGTATGTACCTGACCGTGAAGCAGCTATTGGAGCTATGTGTGGGGTAACTTTTGAGCAAAACCGGATGGGAAACCATGGACTTTTGAACTATGTGGCTGAAACTTCAAAGGCATGGGATGAACGAATCAAGGAAAGCAGAAAGATCAAGGCCTTGAACCAATTGAGGGGCGTGTGTGCACTTTACGAAGACACGGAGATGAAATAGCCCGGCCACTTTAACTAGAAGATTGGATGGTGAAATGAAAAATCAGCATGAAATGCAAACAGTTAATGAGTTATCTGCATCCCAACTTTCTTGCTTCAATTTTCAGTCAAATAATTACTGAGAACCTTTCTAGAGGCCATGTCTAAATCAAAATAAACCACCATAGATGCTCCATATGGTAGCACATAACCACTAGCTGGAGAAATCATCCAAACTGTCATGAAGCCAAACCCCTGCATACGCCCCTCCCGGGAGCAGCGGCGGTTGGTTCCACTAATCTGACAACGACCTCCTCTGCTTTCTTCTCTGACAGGCAATCCTAAACTTAAGTAAAGTGGTAGAGCGTTTTGTAGAAACGAGAAGAGTCTTGAATGTTCAAACTAATCGGAAAATTGAAACTGTTAGAAAGCTCACTAAGCAGTGGACAATATGCATTACGAAATTTCAAAACTATTCGCAGTACAGAGATGTAGAAAAAGGGAATGCTTCCTCGATCCTGACAACATCAAGGAGAGCGAATGAAATATGCTTGACCCGATGATCGAATGTCGGAACTGATGAAGTTCGCGTCGTGACTCTTAGAAGTGGTAGAAATTGAAGCCCAGCAGTCCGATTCTAGTCGGTCGGATCAACCTTTGGTTGATTATCCACAAGAAGAGCGGTACTGATAGGGAAAGAAGAAGATCGGTGTACCCACTTCCATTTCCTGACTCTCAAGAAAAAGAAAAGTTCCGTTAACCAAACATAAATGTTAGAAGTTTTGCGGCAGGTGAAAGTTAATATTCCTCTCCTGGACATAATCAAACAAGTCCCTGCTTATGCAAAATTTTTGAAAGATCTTTGCAATCAAGAAGGGATTAGGCATTGAGAAGAAGGCATTTTCTCCTTTGAACAAATTGGTGTATAATCAAGCAAATACTGTCAAATCTGAGGATCGGGATCTCCCACGATTTCGAGTCAATATTGGTGGGAATTGCATGAGTGAGTCATTGCTTGATTTAGGGCAGTGTGAATCCCTGTCTGGTCGGTATCTGGCCGGTTAGGTTTAGGTGAACTTAAACCTACCCGACATCACCTTATCATTGGTAGATCGATCGGTTAAAATCCCCAGGGGATAGTTGAGGATGTCTTGGTGAAAATGAAGCCAGATTCTACTACCCGGTAGATTTTGTAGTGCTTGACAGACGATTGCAAGTGAACCCAATCATGTTCGATCATCTTAGGAAGGCCATTTTCGGCCCACGGCCAATGCGATAATAAATTCTTAGGAATGGAGTCATGCAACTTACCTTTGGTAACATGACCTTGGAGTTAAACATCTTTCATTTGAACTGACAAGCAAAGTTCTTTAGAACATGAAAATCAAATATAGCGGTAAGTTGTTTCGATGGTGGTATGGGGAAGCATAGTGTCAGAATTTGCCCAGGAAGTAATCAGCGAGGAGATGAAGAGATATTGGTCTTGCCATCAGCACCTTGCAAACCAATTGCTCATTCAAAGCCATGCGTGAGGACCACTTCAACAATTGGACACCCGACCTTTATGGGTGACATAGAGCTGCTGCGGGGTTGAGAGATCATTCTCATAACCTCCTTGAGTAATTTTTAGAAATTAGTAGTCAGGTGTTTTAAAGCCAGTTGCGAGTTCAACAATTTTGCTTTTGTCTTAATTTAGTTAATTTTGATAATTTCGGTTATTTTTCGAAAGTTTCCTAAATTGTGAGTTTTCCATATTTATTAATTTTGTTTATATCTTATAGTACTTTATATTAAATTTTTAATTATGGTTTCATATAGTAAATTTTATTATAATAATTTTATTTCATATAGTACTATTAATTAATCTAAAATTTTTGAATTCTGCGGGTGGTACCATCGTTTAGGCCAAATTAAGCTGAAAATAGCAGCTGGTGTAAGACCATACATTTCTGTAGCGCCTATTTAAACTGAGGAGGATGGCCATTAGATCACTTCATTCTCCCTCCAGTGAAGCCTGAGTCGACCTCTGCCGCGCCGTCACTCCTACTTTGCCGGAGCGAGTGCCTGCCGCGGTAGGCCGCAGTCACCGCGGCCACAGGTGAGCCACTGGCGTAGACACCACCAGCCGGTGCCGCACTTGTGGGAGCCTCCGCTGCCGCCTGCACCCCGGTAGCGCGTGCACACGACCGAGCCACAGGTCCACCCATACATTTGCTCACGTGGTCGTTCACCGCCCTTTGCCCGGCGGATTATTGCGCTCGCGCGGTGCCGCATCATGGCTACCTTACTGGTGCCGCTATATCATTGCGCTTCCAGCGATTCGGGACCTCGTGCTCTTAGTTGACTAGTTGTGCCTGTCCCAGCGATTGGTCCTTCTGAGGCCTTATTTGGCTATTCAGCCGGTGTGGTTGTAACCCAGTGAGCCTGGTTCATACACTGTTTCGGAGTGACTAGTCACCTCCGGTGAGCCTCGATTCGGATATTGATTACTTTAGTTGCATTTTCGATTGGCCGACCACTCTTCAGTATTATTCATATTTCAGATATGGTTCGTACTCGAGGTGGATCCATAGCCATTGCGGGTTAGATTCGATGCCGTGAAGGCCTCGGCCGACTCGGTCCGGAGCCAGGAGTACCATCACCAGATCCAGGGCGTCTGCGAGGAGCCTCGGGGATTTCGTGAATACCGGACAGGATGGGACCCCGGGCCCCATCTTTGTGCCTCAAGAGAGTTAGGAGGGCCACGCCCTCGGCGGAGCCCGCACATTGGGCCCCGAGCTGAGTCATCTTTCTCCCGGCCCTCGGCGATTCATCGGGCGCGGGGCTACATCATCGCCTCAGTTGTCACCAGCCTCCAGGATCAGGAGGCCGTTGTTCGTAGGGAACCCCATTCCGGGGAATGTACGACTCCATCGTAGAGACTTTCATCAGGAGTCGTATTATGATGTCCGACGAGGGTGATCAGTTTAGAGGAGTCCGTGAGATTGATCGAGGATTATTCCCTTCTTTTCCTTTCATGACTCAGGCGGCATTATTACCTGGTGGTCTTTGCGAGTTCTATCACTCGATGACATCTCGAGGAGCAGATGGTCCGCGTGAGCTTTAGTTCTCTATCGATGATCGCGCGGAGTACTTTCGGGCTGGCTAGATATATCTGGCACCTTTGGGCTGCGTATCTGCGTAGGCAATCGCGAAGGTTATGGTGGGCCCACCCGCCTCATCGAGAGATGGTTTGAGCAACGGCCGGAGACCTCTGTTTGGTTGATTTTATAGGAGGCGGCTCAGCCTCGGATCTTCTTGATCGACCATTTATTCGGACTGAGTGCGTTCCCGGCTACGGCGTGTGCGACGGAGGAGCCCGTCTTGGGCTCTTTCTGGGATCTCGGAGGGATATTGGTTGATCCCTGCAGTTTGGTGATGACCTCCTTGATGCATTTCGGGGAGAAGGTCCATCGGAAGGACCTGGTCACGACGAGAGCATTCCACTGCGTGCGAGACTACTGCCGGGTTCACCGAGCATATGGGATTCCCGGAGTAGGATTGAGATGAGTTCGATGCCCTCTGGTTGTCGACGGAGCGAATTGTGGCCATGCCCGTATCTTTCCATCTCCGGCGGTAGGACCAGGGTGCCCAGGGTCGGTGGCCGGGACTTCCATAGAGATGATGTGCACCTTTGAGCCGAGATACAAAGAATTCGACTCCGCGAGATATCGCCTCCCATCTCCTCCTCCACATGCCACATCGCGGCTGCGGTGATACTCCCCGAAAGAAGCGTCCTATTCGTCACACCATTCACAGTATGTTCACGCCCCGAGTTCTAGAGAGATTGCGGGTGTGATGGATTGCCCATATGCTCACTAAGCGGCTACGAGGCGACCCGGGATGGGCTGGCTAGTGTCACTATCGCGGTCATGTGCTGCGCTACTTGGGCGCTCTCGTGTTCACGATCGGAGAGGCCCACCACGGGCGGCCTATTTGGATGTTTTGGGCTGCGACGGCGACGGACCCACCACCACCACGGCCGGTGGTGGTTAGGTTTTCTTTATGATTTTGTATAGTGCGAGCACATCAGCCTTTACTAATTTTTGATTAGGATTTATGTAATGCTTGTAGTAAGCGTGATACTTTTATATGTTTGGCTTTGTATTCATGTATTAGCCATTTTGGCTATATCAAAAGCTATTCAGTCTATATATACAGATTTTTGCATACCATGTTTTGTACCTCCACCATGTGTAAATGTTTTTATTTTCAATTGAACAATTGAATTGCTATAATTGGACAATTGAATTGCCTTGTGTTGGAAAATTGAATCATTGTTTGTCACCTTTATGTTAGAGCAAATTCCATGCTTGAATCAATTTTTGGTCAATTGAAGTTCGGCATGTCCAACTTGAACATTTCATATGCTAATTCACCTGCACTTTTTGCAGTTGTATCGATAAGGTACGTGAGTGTATACTTCACTTTCACTTTGCATGGCCGGCCTTAGGTATGTTGGCAACCTAGGATAGGTTTGTGTTGCCGCTTGCCCAGAAGACTAATATTGTCTTCCAAAAGGAAAAAGAAAGAAAAGCAAAAGAAAAAAGAAAAAGAAAGAAAAAATATATATATATAAAGTCGTGAAACCTTGCCTTGAAACTAGAGAAACGCGATCAGTGGGGTGTATGGTGAAAGCCTTTGAAACCGATGCCTAAGCCTTGGTGGTTGGGAGTCATCGATTTAGTGTTGTTATGGGTGGATAGGTAGAGTTTAACGATTTGTAGGTGCTTGATTTTCCGAAGTCATTGATGCGGGGTGGCTTGTAGAGTTTGTGGTCGGTGATCCTTTTGACGATGCCTAAACCTTGGTGGTTGGGAGTCATCGGTGGACCCCGTTACCGTAGGACTGGTGAAGTCGGATTTTAAGCATTGCACCCTACATTGTAGTTGAATAAAGAAGAGAGAGTAGCTAGCCTATCTAGGTTGTTCAACAACAAGGCCATGTCGATTAACTAGGTTGGGGGAGGGACAATTTTGCGATTTATTGGCTTAATGCGGTTATATAAGAGCCATTAGACTTAGGTGGAAATTCAAGTTGAGAATCATGGAACCAATATTGACCTGAAATTATTCTTGTATAGTTTTGGTTCATAACGGTTTTCAAACTTGGTGTCAATTTTTCAGTTTAAAGGTAATGTTTATATGTACATAAACCCTTTTGAATCATAAACTTTTTGAAAATCACTACATGCATCTCCTTTTTGTTTTTGCATTGCTAAGGGACTAGCAACGTTTCGGTTGGGGGGTGTGATTAGTGCCCAAAAAGTGCTATTTGAATACATGTTAGATAGGTTTTGAGTGCTTTTTGCGCGCTAATCATGTCATTTAATACTCCAATTGAAGTGTTGAGTCTTCTTAGTTTTCATATCTTAGTTAGAGGTTATTTTAGTTGTTTTGCAAGTTTTATTACTTTGAGTTCGATGTCGAGACATATGATGAATCATGAAGATTAGACAATTGTCAACCATCAATCATACGAAAATCAAAGAGAGAATGGCCAAGTGAAGAAAATCAGAAATGCAGTAGAGGACGAGAATGACGGTGAAGAATCGGCAATTCCGAGATTTCGCTAAGATTGCGAAAATTTATTTGGGATTCTTGAAAATTCAGCGACCTTAATGAATTTCGCAATCTTAAGCGAGAAATTGTGAATTTTAAACTAGACCGAAATTTTATTATGCACTATTCCTAGAAATTTTGCATTTGCATTACTCACGAATTTAGCTAAACTAATGAAATTTATTCTTCTTGAAATTGCCAAGAAAACCTAAGCGAAATTTCCTGTTTTAAGCTGCTCTTGGTGATTTAAACTACCTAGCGAGTACCCATTCTTCTAGCGAGTACATTTCAGTGGTATCTGCTCGAAATTCTTTGCCTTGTCCTGCTGTAGTGTAAACCGACTTCAATTTTGGTGTATTACTCCTTGTCCCTAAATTTAGCCAAATTGTTAGGCTTTATAATTTTCATACATTGGGTAGCCTATAAGCCCCCTCCCATTTGTAACCTAAGCAACAAATTGAAGCAATTTTGGCAAGTTTTATTTTGTAAATATCTTCGTAGCTTTAGTTAGGGTTTGGTGTTTCTCTCTTCTCTCTCCTCTTTCCCTTATTTTCTTGGGCGCAAACACCTCTTGAGGATGACAACTCAAGGATGTAGCTAAGCCTCTTTCTTTGAAGAGGAAGGAATTTAGCTTGGGTGGTGGGGCATATGCGAGGTTGTCTCGTGTTAAGATTCAAGTCTTTGTGTTTATGACCCCATCTTCTCAAACTAGGGTTGAATATCATTTAATGTCATTAATTTGGCCAATACTTACCATGCTTTAGGATACGGTGTATACTTGTGCTAGATGCCTTGTGTTTTTTAGATGGTCTTTACGAGCCCCTTTGAAATGATGTTGAATGTTAGGGTTCAAAGCTAAAGAGTATAGTCATGTTTCCTGTGTTGACTCAGTAGGAGTGGTTTCTAGGAGTTAGGTTGCTAGTTAAACATGTAGATCCGGTTGTGGCTTGGACTATAGGTTGCTTGTCATGCTTGAGGATAAAACAGGACACTTGTTTGCCCACTAAGTTACCAAGTTAGTGACCTGATACTTCAAAGTTAACTTTCATCTTTGATTTACAATTTCTTAGCAGTTAAACTACTTCCATTGTTTTGAAACAAAAAATCCAAAAGTCGAATAGAAAGCCTTACCTTTTTACACTTATGCAAATCTTCCTAGGATGAAAGCCCATCGTGTTCGACCACCAGACACGCTATCTTTGCGGTAGCAGCTACGACGATAGGAGGAACAGAATTCTCAAATTTTGTTGATTCAGCTCAGCCTACTGTGGCACGAATCATAATGATAGATTAACATATAAAATGCATGATCTTATACATAATGTACGATCAATTTATGTAGAGTATGGGTCCTTATTCGAGAAATGCCCTGAGTCATGTATCGAAAGTTAGTCATGTATCATTGCTTGAAAAGTTGAATCCAATGATAGATAAAATGGAAAAACCAAAAGGTCTGTATCATTTAACTTGAAAAAGCTTAATATTCTACCAATAAAGACTATAAAAAAAAACTCAGGTCCATATCATGGCTTGAAGAGGTTTGTTGTAGGTCTTAGTCGAGATTTGGACCCACGGTAGCGATGGAAGTAGCCCCACTGCAGTGACCAGGTAGTAGAGGCCGTAGTTAGAGATGAGAGGAGCATGGGTTTGAAATCCCGGGCTACACGATCGAGACGAGAAGCAGTGGAGTCGACGTGGAGTTCGAGGGAGGTTCTAGTAAGCAATTAGGGTTTTATGGATTATTTATCTAAACCTTCAATTGAGTTATATTAAGGCTTTAACTATTAAATTGACATGATTCTAGGTTGATTTTGCTAGAAATTGAAAAGAAAGAATGATATTATAAGGATTGTCAAGTTAGAGTGAAGAAAATGGAAGAATAAAATGGAATATGGTTTGTGCATAATTAGGCCAAAATGGAAATGAGAGGGGGTCAAGGGTAGTTTAGTAATTTCCATTGTTTGAGCAGAGATCGAGGTTTACCTCACGGTTTTGGTCAATTTACGAGAATGCCCTTGGCGCTAAGCTGCATTTTAGTGCGGCTTTTCATGCAGACCCGGATAGCGATCACGAGAGGACTATCTGAGACTTTAGAGGATATGCTTAGGGCATGTGTGGAGTTTAGAGAAATTTGGGACACCCGTCTACCCTTGATGGAGTTTGCATACAATAACAGTTATCAGGCCAGTATTGGTATGGCCTGTATGAAACTCTCTTTATGAATGAGATGTCAAACTCCGATTATGTTGTTGGGACGAGGTAGGTGAAGAAATTATGTAGGTCGAAATTATCCAGTGACTTGTGATAAGGTCAAGGTTAGAAGGATAGTGGAAATTTCACAAGGCAGACGGAAAAGTTATGCGAGATGTCGGCGAAGTAGGGACCTAGTGTTCGGGTAGGGGATATGGTATTTTTGAGAGTTTCCCCGTGGAAGGCGTGACTAAGATTTGGGAAGCGATGTAAAGTTTGAGTCCGCGGTATATTGGACCATACGGGATTGTTGAAAGGATTGAGGTGGCATATCGATTGGGTTGCCATCGACCTCGATCGCGTTCACGATGTTTTCCATGTTTCTATGCTCATGATATACAGACCATTCATGTATTGTGAGCAACCGGTGGAAATACAAGAGAATTTGATATCTGAAAAGGAACCGGTGCGAATCCTCGACCGTTGAGAGCAGGATTACCGCCGAGACTATTCCGGTGGTGGTATTGTGGAGAGTCATCTGATAGAGGAAGCTACTTGGGAACGGAGGCCCCGAATGCGCCATCGGTACCCTCGCTTGTTTCGGATGGTATGTTCCTTTCTTTCTTTTTGGAGTTTAGTTTATTTATTTCGAGGGACGAAATGTTCCTAGGAGGGAGGATTTTGTAACACCGTCCAGAGAGAATTCAGTGCCATAATCATGAGTGTAAATTACCAGTGTCGAGATAGTAGTATTTTGGAGGGCTAAAGTAGGAAATGATAATTTATGAACCCGGAATTATGGTATTAAAAAGAAGGAGTACAATTGTCATTAAGAAAAGATATAAATTAGAATCAAAGTAGAGATGGGCCATAGTGGAAATTAAACAAGTGGCATTGCAAAATTAAAATGTTTGAGGACCCAATTGCAAATATAGAGGAATATAGGGTATAAATGGCCATGAGACAAAAGCCAAATTCATTTTGTTCTCATAAGGCTAGGGTTCACGTTTGGAGGAGAAAGGAACTGAGAAGAGAGAAGAAGAAGGAGGAGGGTCAAGATTAGGTATGTGTTTAGAATCAAATATATTTTGGATTCTTAAGGTTTAGTTTGGAGAATAGATGCTCCTTTGGGTTAGGTTTTGTGCAAAGGTCACATAAACCTTTGAATTTTTGGGGTTATGAGAGTAAAACCCCCAATTGGGAGAAAATAACCATGAAATCATCAAATTATGTGGTTTTATAAAGAATTGGTGGACCTTAGGTAGGTTCTTGGATTTTCATAGGGTTTTTGAGTTTGAGGTTCCATAACAATTTAAGTGTTGTGGAGTTGTTTTTAGATGAATTCCATGTAAATTCTTAGAGTATATGAATTATAGAAGTGTATATGGACTATGATTGAATTGGATGAAACATATGGAAAAATGGAAGCAAAACACAAATTAGGAAAAATTTCAAGGAATTTGTCTACGGTTCTCGATCTGAGCTTTGTTTTTGTTTCCTTCAATTGTCTTATTTTGACCATAACTTACTCATTTCTGATCCGATTTAGTGATTCAAGTTGCTGGTTAAAATGGAGCTTCTGAAGAATCGACATATAGAAATAGGCATCGTCAAATTCTTATTATAAGTGGCCTAAAAGTTACTCAAGTAAGGGCCGTATATAAGCCACTGTAATCGTTCTCAAATCTGAGGAAATGCATTTTTGTTTCGACCATTTGTTGTATTTTGACCATAACTGCTCATTTTCTGATCCGATTTGAGTGATTTAAGTTTGCTTGTTAAAATAGACCAAGGAAAATCAAACATATAGGGAAATAGGCATCGTCAAATTCTGATTATAAACGGCCTAAATTTACTCAAAGTAGGGTCGTGTAAGCCAGCATGCGGATTCGGTTTGAATATAGATTAGCCGGTTGTTTGGACTCTTGCAATGAGTTTCGATTGCTTGATTTGGGTGATTCCAATTGGAGAGAACCCTTAGCACACCCAACTTCAAATAGTACAGAAGATAATGTCAAATATGAAGTTAAGACCCTAGAAAATGAGTAATAGAAACTGTCCTAGTGTAATGTAATCGGACTAGTTGGCATGAAAATGCTATAACTTTAGTTGGGATGATCCGATTGGATTGATTCCAATTCCTAAGTAAAATAGATTCATAGAGGAACAAGAAAAGCATTTGAATTGAGGGCATTAAGATCGTTTTGTAAAGAAAAAGGTAATTTGGTCATTTCCTTGATTATATTATTTTTTTTAAGTAGCCGTTAAATGGGATTTAAGTGAATGTGATGTGGTTGGGTGAAAATGAATGTGTATGGTGGATTAAATGGAGATTATGGTTAATGGTTAGTTGGTTTTTTTTTGAAAAGGTGAAAAGGACTATCGGGCGGGAAACGGGAATTCGACGGGAAGCAAGCAGGATTGAGCGGTGAAATGTGAGTGTAAAATGATGTTTTGCAAATTGGAGTTTTAAAGTGAATGATTTTGATGTTAAAATAGAAAAGTTTAAATATAAAATCATTTTATATTGCCTAAATGAAAAGTTTTGATGTAAATGAAAAATTTAATGCTGCATGTTTATCTTGCATCAATATATATATATATATATACTGTCTCATATATATATCATATATATATATATTTATATTAAATTATATATGTATGCATATGTTAAGGCATTATAGAAAGTTTAAAAATGTGTAAAGAATGCATATGTATATTTTCATATATATATATATATATATATATATATATATATATATATATATATATATATCTCATCTATGATTCATGAAATAAAATAAGGATTTAAGTAGATTTTATAAATGTATTTGATAAATGTTTCTTTTGATGGTTACCTAACCCCATATTCTTTGTTATATTGATATCGGCGAGAATTTACCTTAAGCGTGCAGGATTTAGAGGTAAAGTTATAGGTTACTAGCGGGGGAGAATTAGGTGTCTAGAGTAATATCCTTACACGTGATAAGGTGCTATATTGGAACCACACATGCAAAGCGTGAGTTTTACCACTTGACATAGTGGTTATATAAGCTGGAGATATTGTCCCTCACCAAATCGATTACCGAAGCTGTTGAGTGTGTTTATTCCACGAGTTCCATCGAGAAAGAAGAAAGAAGAAATAAAAAATTTAAGGCATAAATATTTAAGGCATAAATGGATTTAATTGTATAAGTATTTTTATAAAGAAAGAAAAGAAAGTTTAAGGCATAAATGTTTAAGGCATAAATTGATTTTAATTATATTATGTAACCACTTTGATATATCTTAATGTTATTTTAATGAAAATGTACACTCCTTTGGGCTCCTTTAGCTCATTCTTTCATATGTTTCCAAAAATATTTTCGAGGACTAGACGGTCTTGTGGTAAGAGTACCCTCCTGTCTGATGGTTGACATCGGAGGCAAGGCATGCCAGAGCTGCATTGTATAAAATGGTTTTTTGCATATTTTATATGTCGAATACTTTGTCATGTATATGCATATATGGATATATTTTGAAAAAGGAACTACTTAGGTCGGCTTAAGTCGGCTGACCAGTCTTTTGATAAAAAAAAATGCATGGAATTGAAGAAGTTTAGAATGTTTGATAATTGGAAATGAATATATGTATATGTGTATATATTGGGTTGATTGAGTTGTGGACAAGGTCCTAACAAGAAGATTGAAAATGGAAGATTAAAGTGTTTTAAATGTTTTGCCAGGTTTTGTAAATTTGGGAAAGTCGAAACCGGGGAAACTCTGGCG